>CBVK0102219409.1:0-15136 GCA_900067695.1 Picea abies
GTAAAGGAAATCTATACCTGATGGTTATCTTGTTGATGGCTCTAGAATCTATGCACATTCTCCAACCTCCATCCTTCTTTGGACTCAACACAGTTGGTACTACACACAGGCTCAGGATTTATCTAATCAGACCTTTATCCAACAACTCTTGGACCTTCTCCTTAACCTCTTCATTCTCCTGAGGGGTTAATCTGTATGTTGTTTTGTTTGACAAACTTGCTCTCGGAATAAGGTCAATATGGTGATCGATACTCCTGATGGGTGGTAAAGTGTGAGGTAACTCATCCAATAAATCCTAAAATTTCATAGGAAAATCATTCATATAAGTGTTTGTAAGGATGAATCTCGGCTTACCTATAACAACAAACTGCATTTCCTGGTATTTCTTGACTTCTTTCAAGATCTGATTCCCACTCATGAGAAGTATACTAGGACTAGCCTCCTCTTTGACTCCCTCATCTTCTAATGGAAACAACATATGTTTACTCCCATTTTTCTGAAGGATATAAGTATTATTCCTCCCATCATGTATGACATTCCTGTCATATTGCCAAGGTCTCCCCAACAGAACATGACAAACATCCATGGGTATGACATCACATAAAACTTCATCCTTATAACTACCAATTTTAAACTCAACTTTACACTATCGACTTACCATGACTTGATGTGATTTTTGCAACCACGACACCCTGTATGGACTCAGATGTGTTGTCATCTCCAACTTTATATTTTACACCATCTACATGGATACTAAGTTGTCAGTGCTCCCACTGTGTATGATCACCTTGCATACTATGTCTCTGGTCTTGCAAGCAGTTCTGAATAAACCATTCCTCTAGATTGGTTCTCGTACCTCTTTTTTTGGCTTTACTAGAGATTTCCTCATCATGAGTGATCTTCCCTCTTCAAATGCTTCTGCTTTCATCTTCGTCTCTCCATTCCTCTACTACACCTCAGAAATGTGAGCTTCTCTAACTCATACATTCTTATTTTTAGGACATTCCCAAGACACGTGCCTTGTTTTACCACAAGCATAACACTTCACTTCTCCTCCTCTTCCTCTTCCTCTACCTCTTGGAAAAGGATTCCTTCCTCTAGAGTATCCTCCTCTATAAATTCCTCCTCTATCTGTCTAACTGTTAAATCCTCCATCTTCTCCCATGGATTTCTGGAAATTCTCTCTAGTGATTCCTCTTCCTCTGTTAGGAGTCTTCTCCTTGTTCCTATGACTCTGGTTTCTTGCTAATTTTTCTTCTTCCTTCAGGGCTACCTGATAAGCATATTCTACAGTCCTCGTCGTTATCATACTAATATTATCCCATATTTCATACCTCAATCCATTAATGTACCTAACAACTTTCTCTTCATCATTCTCCCTGTTTCCTGCTCTTATATTGAACTTATAAAATTCTTCAGTATACTCCTTCATCAACAAACCTTACTGTCTCAGATTCTGCAACCTTTTGAACAGATTCAACTGATAATCCTTGGATATGAATTTATCCTTGAGCTTAGCTACCATTCTATCCCAACTCTTAATCTTGGACTTACCTTTTCTCCTTCTGTCAGCTTGCAACTCCTCCCACCATAAAGTTGCATGTCCCTTCAATCTGGTCACCGCATGCTTTACTTTCTTCTCATCATCAATATCCTCATAGTCAAAGTACTTATGCTTTACTTTCTTCTCATCATCAATATCCTCATAGTCAAAGTACTTGTCTAAAGCACTTATCTAGTCAAACAATTATTCTACATTCAAATTACCTTCATACATCGAGACTTCCATCTTTGCTCTGGTTCCCAACTTGACAACAACTCTTAGCAATCGTTGCTCTGCTACTTGTTCTCCTATAACTTCTTCTTCTTCTATATCTTCACTTTCAGGTTCACTGACATCACCAACCTCTGGTTCTCTCCTTTGTGCTATTTCCATGGCATGCAGATTCACACGAAGTTGTCTCGTTTCCTCCTCCATAATTGAATTGACTATAAGTCTCTCCATGCATCTCCTTGGCGACATTACTCTAAATATTTCTTCTCACAGAGCTTATTCTTCCTCTGATACCACTTGATGCAAACCCCCCCAGGGCTCGCACGACCTCCTGATCTAGGATCGAATTACACAGGAGACGAAGTGGCTCTCGGGTCCTCACTGAACCCTTAGAATTCTTGCCACATGCCTTTTCTTCTCTCACTGCACGAAAATTCATGTTGGCGAGGGTCTTCTTACTCTAGCGGAGTTGTGCACGTGACCTCGAGCCTAAAACCTTGGGCTTAAATTTTGGAAAGAAGTAACTTCAGTTCTCTGGAACTTTGGGGCTTCGAAAGATTTACCAACATCACACTCCAATTCTCCTGAATAGCCGAACTAGCGAACTCTCGAAGAGTTCAGGGATCAATGGTCCACACTCCATTCTAGATCCATGGTCTATATTTACTCTGGGCTTTGGGGCTTTGGTACTTTTCACACCAAACCAACTTTCACCCACAACCTTGCAGATAGCCAAATTCCAAACACTCAGAAATCTATGGTCCATGTGTACCCAACAAATGACGGTCAGGATTTACTCCAGACTTCGAGACTTCAGGGAATTCTCCACTCCTTGCAACAACAACCAAATTCTCCCAGAGTGTTGAATCACCAAACCACTCGAGGATCCAAGGGCTCGCACTCACCCTCTTGATCTATGGTGGAGATTCACTTTGAGACTTTAGAGCTTCGGGACTCCGGACCTCACTTACAACAAACAACTTAAAACTATCACAACAACGAAGTCCAAAGGACTTGGGGTTTTAACAATCATACTCCTTCTCTTTCATCCAAAAGCTGTGAGGGATTCTGATATCTCCCAAACAGATCTCGTCCACTCGCCTAAAAATAAAGAGATTTCTCCTCTTGGGGACTTACTCTCTCTATCCCTCCTTAGATTTGTCTCTTGAATGACTCAAATTCTGGCGCACACCTTGTGCTTCCCTCCTAATCTTGGGACTTGAAATAAGTCACCTACGCACTCCTTGTGATATCTCTCCTCTGAGATTGGGACATGAAAAAGTCACCTGTGCACTCCTTGTGCTATCTCTCCTCTGAGCTTTATCAACACTTAACAAAGTGTCGATTCTGTGCACTCTTTGCACTGGTATCCCCTCTGAGATGTTATATTCTTATCAGTATAGGTGCACTCATTACACTTGCTCTGCATAAAATTACGCTATCTCTCCTGAGCTATTTGAACCTGTAGACGGTTCGATCTCCACACTCTTTGCGTGGGCACTGTGCACTCCTTGCACCAAGATTTCAGAAGAGAAACAATTGAAACTCAAATTAACATTAAGGATTCATTCAACCAACCACTTAGATGCACACACACACAAACACAAAGATAAATAACATAACATTTACCCAATTACTCAAAGATAAGCAATCTTAGAAATTGAAAGCAATTCTCCTCTTCTATATTCCTTCAGCTAATATTTACAAGGATTTCAATAGACTTCAACAACTTTCATCTTCTTTTCCCAACAGTCTCTTTTGGGCATATATTACATTCATTTATACATGAAAGGGCTTCTCGAGCCTTCCCTCCAGACTATTCTAGTGCTTTCATATCACAATTAAAAGCATACTACCACTAGGCTTATTAGAATAAATGAATAATTACAATCCAGATATGAGTTGGTGCTCAAAATATGTACAATCCTACATGCATTAAAGTCAATTACAATCTCTTGGAGCACATACAATGGCTCTAGCTTCAAGATCTCATGGGATCTTTAATTACAAGTTTTCAAAATTTAAAGTGATGCACCCTCCTTGGAATCCAAACCAGTTAAGTGTGTTGCACTGGATGTTGAGTCGTTCAACACCTTGTATCATTAAATGACGACAGTGATGCTCCTGCATCATACATGCAACAATATTTTCTACAACCTTTATCACACTTTGATAATCACAATACACAACAATTGATGTTTTGACAAGAAAGTTAAGTTCACCCATGAGATGTTGAATCAATATGGATTTTTTTCCAACATGCACTACATCATGATATTTTTCTTATGTGGTTGATAAAGAAACCACCTTATTATTTTTACAAGACCAGATAATGTGTTCAAATATGAGTCAAAACACATAGCTAGATGTTGACTTCTTGTCATCTCCATCTCTAGCCCAATTTGAGTCAGTGTAATTGACTAACTAGTGCACTTTGTAATTGCAAAAATTTAAACCAAACTGATAAGTTCCCTTGACATAATGAACAATTCTCTTTGTGGATTTAAGGTAAATTTCAAGTTGATCTTGAAGAAACCAAGAACTATACTGACAACAAAGAAAATATCATGTCAATTGTGAGTCAAATAAATAAGGATAATGACAAGATATTGATAGAGTGTAGCATCAAATTTTAGAGAATCACAATCCTTAGTTAGCTTCACTCTTAACTGATAAAGCATAGCACAAGGTTTACAACCTTCTAATAGGAATTTTCTTAAAAGGTTCAACACATATTTAGCTTGAGAAATAAAGATACCATCATCCATTTGTAAGACTTGGATGCATAAAAATAAATGAAATAGGCCAAGATCAATCATTTCAAATGTATCTGATAATTGTTTCTTCAAACCCATATTAAATTTACATTTCTTACAGTAATGACTAAGTCATCGAGATATAATGAAATAATCAATATTTCATTTTTTACATGAAATACATAAATATTTTGATCTAATTCACAACGTTTGAAACCGAGTTAAGGAAAAAGTGATCAATCTTCTCATACATACCATGCCTAGGGGGCCTATTTCAAACCATACAAGGATTTTTTAGTCGACACACAATATTTTCATCCTTTTAAAAATTGGGGGTGCTCCATACATATTTCTTCAGTGAGATAACCATGAAGAAATACACTTTTGACATCTATCTGATGTACCTCCCATCTAAACTAATTAGCAAGTGAAAGAACCAATTGAACATAGTTCCTGTTTGTGACTGATGCCAAGGTTTCAATGTAGTCAATTCCTTCTTGTTGAGATAATTTGTTAGCAACCAAACAAACCTTACGCCTTTCAACGACAACTTCAGATGTGAACTTAGTCTTGTAAACCCACTGACATTTCACCACATTATTTCCTTTCAATTGAGGATTTAATGTGTCATCCTTCATTAGGGAATGATACTCATAAGACATAAGTACACTCTCTCATTCAGGTCGACCATGTGCATATGCAAATGTATCTTGATCACATGCCTCTCACACACATGCCTTTAGAGAAACACTACCATGCTATTTTTTTTTTCTTTTTTAGAGTCAAATTTCATGTTTCCTGCGTCATCTCCAACAATTTTATTTGTCTTGGTATCCTATCTAGGAAAACGATCTCCAATTGTTGAGTAGTTCCTATACCAAGGTCTTCATTTATGGACTCAACGAGGGTCCCAAAGTTTGTAGTCTATTTTGTTGTGGAAGGTCGATTACTAGTCAAATCAATCAGAGATGGTGAATATCTATTCAATGATTCTATAAGGTAATTAGTCAATTCCAAATTCCCTGGAATTTCCAATGGATCATTGTTCAACAAGATAGAAGAAGAATTCAACAGAGTAATATTTGGGGTCATTTCATCAAAGACAATATCTCTTCTATAGATGATATCCTATTTGAAAAAGTCAAACAATATATAGGTTGTTGAGTCTTTAGAGCAACCCATCATGATACATGGATGACTCTTCACATCCAATTTCTTTCTTCTATCATTCAAAATATGAGCCCACACAATGCATCCAAAGGTTCTAAGATGTTTGAATGAGGGTTTCCTTCTGCTCCATTTTTCAATTGGAGTTGTATCCCATACAACTTTAGTCAAAATCAAGTTTAACAAGTAGTTTGAGTAGTAAACAACTTCTACCCAAAAACTAATCGATATACCTTTTCCCTAAAGCAAACAACATTACATTTCAACCAAAGTATGATTCTTCCTTTTAGTGACATTTTTCTTTTGGTGTGTGTGAGGTACATATCTCTTCTAGGAGATACTTTTACGTGACAAGTAACTTTCAAATTCCTTCGTGATATATTTTCCTCTATTGTTAGATTTTAAACGTTTCACAAGTTGACCACATTTTTTTCTCATAAAGTTTCCTTCCTTGAATCTTTCATATAAATTATTCTTATTCTTCAAGAAATACACCCAATTATACCTAGAAAAAGGTCATCAATGAAATTTAATACATACCTTGCACCAATAAGAGATGGTGTATTCGTGGAATGTAGGTCACTATGAACAAGTTCTAGTTGAGTCTTGGCTCTCTAATATTTCCCTATTCCAAAGGCCACCTGATGCTCTTTAAGCATACATCCTTCACATACTCCATTAGGGGTAATGGTTGTCAGTATACCAACAACCAAGTTGTGTTTTACCATTAGGTTCAAGATTTAGAAATTCAATTGTTCAAGTCATTCATGCTGCAATCTTCTTTGCTCGTCGATGTGGTTATGAGTGTAGTTGGTCTAGGGTATTTCTTGGGAAGGCTACAAAACTTATATAATCAATCCTTCAAGTCCAAGAATCCTTCAACACCACCAACAATTTTTTTTTTCATGTCCTTCACGACAAACCCATATAGCCAAGATTCTACTTTCTTACCAGTTTGGGTTAGTTGGGGCACTAATAATAAATTCACAAACAAACTAAGTATATGATGGACATTAGTGATCACACCATTATGAAATTCAATCTTTCAACAAATAATGACAATAAATGCATAATCATCAACTACAAAGATTTATTTTTATGTAGTTTCCTTTAATGAAGAAAAAAGAGAAGCATCCATAGCCATGTGATGGGTACAACTAGAGGTGACTATCAATTCATTTTGAGAGGTATGAACATGTAATCCCTGAGAAGCACTAAAACAATGGATAGTTATCTACCTTACCTTTTGAATTTTGGTTCTATAGGTCGATCAATATACCAATCAACATGTCACTTTCAAGTTTCTTCACTTTCTTCTCTAGTTCCTTGGTCTTTTAACAACAAATCTTCTCCATATCTCTTAATTTCTTGCACTAGAGGCACTTTTTCTTCTTTCTACCTTTCTTAGTTAAAGTCTGATCACCATTCTTCTTCTTGTTGGTCTAGTCGACATGGTCACATTCCTTCTCCTGACAACCTCTTTCTTTGTAATTTTGTCGACCCTTTCCCTTCAATAAATGGGCATGTTGCTTGACTTCAAGTTTCCTTTCATCAAGCGATTTATCCTATGTCTTAATAAGTAAACCACAAAAATAATCAAATGTATAATTCTTATCATGATCTTTTTGGGTGGTCCAACTAGCAAAAAATGTCAAACAAAACACATCATATAGTATCTTTAGATGAATCAAGATCAATTCTATGAGTTGACCATATTTCTTGGGAAAATGTTTTCTGCATTCATCCAATTTCAATTGAAGTTACTTCACATGGGCCATATAACCTTCAATTCTTTCAAAAGAGAGAATTTCTAGAGAGATCAAATCTTTCTCAATCTGCAATAACCTAACTTTCATCGATTTTATCAATTAGAGACTTTGAAATCTTCCATATAGTATTTGGGAAATTGATCCCACTTAGATGAAAGCAAATATCTCTAGAGACATAGGTCATTATGATTCCTATATCCTCATCCTTCTACCCATTGACAACAAACTTTTGTTGGCTATCCTTTTGATCTCTAACCATAGTATTGATAAACTACCACACAAATTTACTCTTCAATAAAGCTTCCATATCTTATGCAAAAATTCCATAGTTGTGGCCATTCATAGCCATAGGCTCTAGCTTGGAACCCATATTGTTGATCCAATGATATAATTTTGGACTCAATATGCAAGTTGAAACCCCAAGTCAATATTCTAGACATATCTGACTCATTAGGAGTGTCGACAACCTCCACAAGACTTTTAGACAACATGCTATATCTCAAACCACTAGCTTTGATACCATGTTGAAGAATCAAAGGATTAGATAGATAAATGATCTAGAATTCTAACATAGGGTGGTGTGTAATGAAATTGTTACAACACTTAAGAAAAACTAAGCATAACTCAACAAAAAAACAATGTAATAAACCAAATGATTTCAATGCACAACATATAATTGATTAGACACTTAGATTGACCCATAGGGCCATCTTATATAACACTAATATTTAACCAAATCCTTTGAAATGAGGAAGACGAGGTTCACATAGATTCGTGAGGGCACATAGAAATTTCCTTAATTTTTTCATGTTTTTCACACCAGTCAATTGTTCTGTTCTAGATACTCAACCAGTTGAATTCTTAGGCGACTTTACATTCCACCCCTTCGTCAACCTCTTAGTTGACCACCCAGTCAACCTCCCAATCGACTCTTCTATTCAACTATCAACTAAGTGTCTCTAGAAGATCTAGAGGTGTGATGAACTAGAAAAGCATGTTATTCCAATAGAAAAATCATTCATTCATTCTATCATTGGTATGTTGGTTCTAGGTGTACATTCTAATAAGAGGGATATGATGCCATATTTTGCAGCCATGGATGATGTAGAAGTAATGACTAAGTTGATGGGTAATTGTTTACAACTAAGTTTTTCTTAGTTCCCAATATTAGAGTTTCCTTGGCCAGTAATAAGAGGGATATGATGCCATATTTTGCAGCCATGGATGATGTAGAAGTAATGACTAAGTTGATGGGTAATTGTTTACAACTAAGTTTTTCTTAGTTCCCAATATTAGAGTTTCCTTGGCCAGCTTGGGATAGCTTGAAGGGTTGTTTAGTAGAGAAAGGGATACCATTCCTTGTGTGGTGAGGGATGAGGGGAAAGAGTGGTTGGTGAGTGGTATTGTTGTAGTGAAAATGGGTTGAAAGGTTAATTATTTTCCTATGATAACTAGATATTGGGTTGAGTGAGAAAAGACAGAGTCATAGCTAGGAAATTCACCCTTGTTTCATTACCTAGCACAGGGGTGGCACCTACACAATCCGATGCCTATGGTTGGGAGGAAAAATTCTTTCATGGAGATGTTTTCCAAAGCGCATCTTATAACAGATAAGTAATTTAATATTTAATTATTTGTTGATGACCAATATTCGAGGAAGTGTTGTATTTGATGAAGATGTATTTAATTGGGTTAGCGACAACTCTTGAAATTAGCATTGGCTTATGAATGCGTTGTTACAATCATGATTTGATTTGTACAGGGAATAATTTTGTTATTGATCTATAAATTAAAATCCAATTATGACAGATGGTTTTCATGGGCATTGTAAGATACCATAATTAGGAAGGAAATGTAATTAACTTTATAGGAAATGTCTTGAATGTATGCTGCTGTAAATTTCCATGTACTTATTTTAAATAATGTAATTATTATCAAAATATATGTTTTAAGTGTTGAAATGGATGAATGCATACATGAGTGTTGAATTAAAATTTTATATGAAATTCTATTTCCATTGCTAAGTTCTCTTGCCTATAATTTCTATGCAATAATATTGATTATAGCTTAATTAGGTAACTGTGTGTCACAATATGGTATCATAGAAATTGGATTGTTGATTTAGAGTACCCCATCACCTCAACAAACATACAAATCACCCATCACCTCAACAAACATACAAAGTAGATTGGGTATGCTACAACAAAGGTATCATGGATCAACCTATTTATCACTTCATTCTCAATAATATTAGTATCAATTTCTTCTATATGATCAACTTCAACTCCATCACCCTCACCATTGATATTGCAAATTGTAGCATTATGAATTTCAAGCCTAGGCATTTTTTCATTTGTAAATACAATCAAGTAAACATAATTAATATCAAAATATTAAAACATTTGGAACTTTTACAAAATTAAGAAAAACATGTTTTTGGATCTTACCAAGGGGTGATATTCGGTTCTCCCTTCTAGGTGTTTATTTTCTGAGCAATGTTTTCTATCTGTTGACCTTGCAAATATTGTTCTCTATAAGCACTTGCATTTCTTGCAAGGGAAATAACATTTCCGATCACCAATATCAATAAGTTTGGGATTATTCCTACATGGCTTTTTAACATTGCTTGTATGTGCTCAATTACTTAATTCATTAAGATCATTATCCAAGGTGAGATCGAAGACTTCTTTGATTAATAGCTCCATATAAGCCACTCGATCAGATGCACCAATGCTTGAGTTAGTGTTATTTGACATTGTTTTGTATTTCAACATAACATTCAATTGACCACGCATTAGTTCAACAAGACATTCAAAAAATTTCACATATAAAGTAGTTAAATGGTATTTACAAATTTTACCCAAATAAATTTCAACTATGGGAAGAATATTAAGGAGTTCAACAACGAAATAAAAATTTACCACTCCTAACTTGTGATTTGATCCCAACTCTTAATTAGACCAGAAAAAATGGTTTATTTCTCATCGTTGTCTTTTAAAATAGAATATACACACACACACACACACACACACACACACACACACACACACACACACACACATTGAAAGTACAAAATACTCATCGATTTTATTCCAAGGTAATTTTATATTAGCCTTATTAGTTATTCTACATGTGGTCACTATAATAAAATTTGACTTTGTCAAATTTAATCATGCACCAAGAAACATAGAATAACTGACATTCCTAACATTAAATAATGATATCACCATTGTAATGTGGAAAAAAACAATGTTTATTAGGGGCAAGAGACAAATAAACAAAAAAAAATCAAGAAATTTAATTGTTATTCACCGTTAAAATTGTTTTTTTTACTTCAAATGTGGATCTAAATGTCATATTTCATCCCCAAATGTAATAGTGGTTAGATATTATTACCATCAATAATATCCTACTAAAGTTGAATTATGGTAGGATCCATTATATATTTTGTGAGGATATGGTCATTTTGGTAGCCACCAACCCATGTTTGTGACTCTTGCATCTGATTCATGGGTGTTTTGTCTTAATCTAGCCCACACAATATTTGTTTTTGGATAATGTTTGTGGAATTTTCTTGTATGAATCATCCTTTTTACATTAATTTAGCTCTGTAAATATGTTAATATTAATAGCAAAAGGAAGATTTAATTTAAAAATTGCTACGTAAGGGCTCTTATACCTAAGCAATGTAATTTCTTGAGATGGAGTTGAAGGTGGGTGGTTCATACTACAAGATAAATCATTTACAACCATGTATTCCTTATCATTTTTATATATTCTCTCAAGGCTAGAGGATTAGAAAGAGCCTATTCATTTTTGTTGCTTCTCTATCTAAGTACCCTATCAGTAAGTGATTCAAGCTAAGGTGGTCAATTTTGATGAAATTGTTACCAAGGAGGAGTTAGTGACCCTTGGATATTGCACCAAGTATCACCATAATTTCTTTGTTATATGTAGACACATGTCATTCTCTTTCATTCAACTTTATGCTTTCACAGGAAATGGATTTATCATCCTGTGAAAGTATTGCACCGAGTACAAACCCAAAATAATCACTCTTAATAATGATGAACCATGTGAAATCAAGTTTAGAAAGCACAAGTTTCCTTCATAATGTTAAAATCTTGTTGTGCCTTGGACAATTGAAATGCATTCTTTTGTTAAATTCATAATTGGATGTGCAATATGAGAGAAATTTTGTAAAAATATGTGCTAGAAAATGTCTTGGCCCAAATATCCTCAAATCTTATCTAGGGTTGTAGAAATTGGTCCTTGTTTATGAATGGCCATAATCTTTGCAAGATCAATATAAACAACCTCTAAAGAGATAATATATTCCAAGAAAGTCTTAACAAATTCACACTTGGATTGTTTTCATAGAGATTGTGTTTTGCTAAAGTGGCTAGTACAAAATGAAAATGCTTCAGATTCTTAGTGAATGTTCTACTATATATGTGGGGATATCATAAAACAAGACCAAGAAAATATTGCACATACACAAACCTAACACTTTTTTCATTAATGATTGAAATAGTAGGAACATTATGGAGGTTGACTAGCATCACTTAAAGTTTCTAGTGCTCTAATGTGTTGTGAATGTGATCTTCTCTTGGTCCTGGAATCATATGGGTATATAATAATAGATAAAATGTAGGTCAATATTAAAGAATAAATTGACACCATGTAACTCATCCATCAAATCCTCAATGTTGACCACTGGGAGACTTACATTTTATAATGGTCCAATTAAGTTCTCTATAATCAATACATAATTGATTAGACACATTTGTTTTTCTTACCAAGATGATAGTGGAAACATAAGCATTATTACTAGGAGTGATGATCCCAATGTCTAAGAGTTCCTCCACAATCCTTTCAATATCATGCTTCTAAAAGTGGCCATATCAACACAGATGAGCAATTATGGGATCTTTGGTGGGGTCAAGCTCAATAAAAAGTTATATACCCCTATAATGTGGAAGTCCTATGGGCATATCCCAAAATACCACCTTATATTTTTGGATCAAAATAGAGAGGCATGGATATTGAGTTTGTTGAGAATGTTCTTCCTCCATATGATATAAGTGACCCATGAAGCCAAATTACCCCTTCTTCAAAAGTTTCTACATCACATGTTTGGATTTGATATTAGGTAATAGGCCTTAATAGTGTAGTATTCACCATTTTGGTGGAAGGAGATAATTTCCTCCCAATAATTGGTGGAGTAAGTCCCCAATTAAATAAGCCAATGGACACCCAAAACAACATCTACCTCTAAAATGTCTATTGTTAACCCAAAATTTGGTCAACATAAGATTGATTGCAAAGTTTTGCGACAAGCCCTATGCCTAGCGAAAATTTTCCTTTTCATAACCACCTTGATGATCAAAATGGCCCAACCTTTCCTTCATCGATAATGGTGCTACCAATGTTTCCTTATATGATACAATAGGTTTATCCTCCTAGTGTGCACTATGGTTGTGAAATTGATGAGTTTGTTACAATTTGGTTCATCATGAGGCTCTACTTTTGATAGTTCCAATTATCTATGCTTTCATATAATGATGGTTCTATATTTATGATCTTGAGATAAATATGTTTTATAACTTTTATATTGTTTCATGAAGTCATAGGTCACCAAAAATAACATATAAAAACATCAGGGCACAACAATTTTGAATGAAAAGGTTGATAATTTTGGGTTCTTTGTTTCTTATCATGATTGATTCTTTCCTATTGAATTACAAACACATACACAAATGTTAGTGTGCAAGTGAATGTGCCAATGTCTATTTTAAAGTACAAGCCATTGTAGGTTTTACACTTAAATGGAGGATAAAACATATAGCTTCAAGTACTAGCCTTATCTCAACTAGCATAAAAAGGCATTCATGCTAACCATAGAAATGACAATTGTATACTCGTCATTTTCGAATGTGGTTTATATTACTTGCAAATACTTGAAACTTTGTAAATACGTTGCAAATTTTTGTTTGCATAGTTCATAAGCTTGGACATGACTTGTTGCATAGTTCAAAGTACTTGGAAAATATATGGTATGATTGTTGATCTTTGCAAAACTATTTGATAAATCAATATTGCCAAACTAGTGCACTCCAACACTTATGCATTCACCTCATTATATTTTTGGAGAAAGTGTCATTTCTTTGCATGGATTTATGTGAAAAAAAATGTGGCCATAATTTCATTCACATCCAAGGATGGAAGATGAATCTCCTAGGTGCATAATCTCTTAACCTACTTTCTTTGGCCCATTTTACCTATTGGAGAAGCTCTGCTTCTATGTCACCAAGGGTCAATCACACTCTTCTTATAGGTATCTTTCCACACTCTCAAGAATGAGATAGGGTACAACAATATTAGGTTCCTTGTGGGTGAAGGTTCAAGTTGTTTGCTTGAGCTTGGATCTCTTTCTTCAACACGGAATAAGATTCAAGTTCTATCAATGTTATGATCCAAATTCTCATAATAGCTAAAAACGTGTGTTTCTTCCTTCGAGGTCACATGTTCAAATCTAGAGGGGGTAGAGTAACTATTATTATACAACATGAGTGGGCCTAATGGTTAAGAACATGTGTTTCCTCCTAAGAAGTCACAAGTTCAAATCCAGAGGGGGGTAGGGTATGTATACTTCTGTAGTCTTTACCAGTCAAATTTTTGGGCAGAGGGGGTCTCTTGTCCCACAAACAAAGTGGTATCATACAACAATTTGGTGTATGGCTTGGCTGTGACCTTAAAATTATATTATTATTATTATTAATATCACAATAAACCAAAAGTACACACCATGTACACCAATGTGAGCATGGAGCACAACTCCTAGATAGATAATAAATATAAGTTACAAAATAACTCCTTAAAGAATAGGAGAACCTCCTCCAAATACCCAAATACATTCATACATCCAAATCACATGTCCTCAATAATGACTACATGATATCTATATATACATATTCACACATTACACATGTGGCACCTTCATTATTAGGCCAACCCTATTAGATATACATTTACACATTACATGTACATTTAACCCCATATATGCCCCCCTTGGGGTCATATCACATTACCCTCCTTTAAAAAGTTTCAACTTCAAATATTTGTAGTTAAAGGCCTTACATGTGATGAAACCAAGTAATATGATTTTCTTGAGTTCCTACTTTCCTCTTTTCATTGATAATTATCCATCCATCCATCCAAAATCGATTATTTTCGGTCTTAATACTTAGTGGCTAGTTGTTCCATAATTTATTTCCCTTGATTCCATGTATCGTTGTTGAAGCTTCTAGAATTTGTAGTAGATGTTTGTCTCTAATAATATCTCATTGAATAATGGTTTTTTGATACCATGTTTCATGAATACTGATGAGTATTCCATTTTCTTCCTTGATAATGTTGATATTGATCCTCTTGTCTTCCTTAAAATATTTCCTGATAATGAGGGTGTTGATATGGTTTCACATTTGACAATTTTCCTTCACTCTGCACACCCATTTCATCTATCTTATTTTCAGAGACAATAACATCCTCTATCCTCTTTGCTTGGTCTTTGATTATTCTATCATTTGTTACACATCAAAATTATTCACTTCAATAGTGTCGCAAGTGTCGTCATTACAAGTGTTGTAAGTGTCGCATCTTGTCCGCAA
>CBVK0102219511.1:0-12696 GCA_900067695.1 Picea abies
TCCTTCATATGCCAACTATAAATGTTTGGCTATATTTTTGTAAAAACATTAAAATTTCTAAGGCTTTTATATATATTGTTTAAACTTTTGGTGATTTTTAGGATAAAATAATTTTATCCTATAGAATTTGGGCGAATTGTTTTTAGAATAGAGAATCTTTTTTTTGGAAAAACCGTGGAAAATTAGCCCATGAGAGAAATTTAGCCCCTAAAATCATCCCTGGTACTACCATATGCAATCTGAAAAGGTGATGTATAAATAGAACTCCTCCTATGCCTCTTCCTCTTCCTTTCAGAAAAGAGTTTCTTCCACCATAATGTCCTCCTCTAGAACTCCCTTCTCTCTATATATGACTATGATAGCTTCCATTCTCTACATCTTCATTCTCACTTTCAATGACATCACCAACATTAGGTTCTCTTCTCCATGCTTTCTCTATGGCATCCAACCTTGCACAATGTTATCTCATGTCCTCTTCCATGGCTACATTTACCACTGGCCTGTCTCTGTGTCTCCTTGGTGGCATGGTTCCATGTATTCTCCTTTCTATATTTTTTTTATGTCTACAAACAAGATATATTCTCTGATACCACTTGACACAAACCCCTACCACTCCTAGGGCCTGCATGGCCTCCTGGTCTAAGGATGTTTTATACTACAGAGACGAATTATCTCTCGGGCTCCTACTAAGCCCTCAAAATTATCTTCATAGGTCCTTTACCTTTTCCCCATGCTTAAAATCCACTAGCGAGGGTCCTTATATTCCAGTAGAGTCCTCCACATGACTCTGAGCCAAAACCATAGGACAATATTATTTTTACCAAAGAATTCAGAGATTCAGAGCTATGACATTCAAGAATTCTAAAAAAAACATGTTGAAAACTTCCCGAAGGCTGAACTCATGAACAAATGGACTATGGAAAGGATCGACGGACCTCATTCTATTGATAGCCAATGACTACGATTGGATTTGGTACATTGGGCTTTGAGAGTACTGATAGCTTCAATTTAAAATACATTCTAACACTAGATTTATGAAGGCTATATCTACTCTCCACGTGTCCCTCTTCGATTGATGGTCAAGATCAACTATGGCCTTCAGCAGTTTCTGACTCAACACAAAATACACCTCAATTATTCTGGAGAACCAAGCCTCTGAACTATGAGATCTACCGACACATGGCTCCTTGTGCCAATGGTTAGGATTCATTTCGAACTTCGAAACTTTAGGAATCTTTCACACTTGACCTATACTTCCACCAAATAGTCAGATCATCAAAATTATGAACAATTCTATACATGTTGACATGTGTCCCCACAATCGGATGGTCCAGACTCACTTTGGATCCCGGGACTTTGGAAAATTTGTCTCCTCCATAATACTTGCTCAAAATCTTTGAACATTTGAAGTCTGAAGGACTTTAAGGGTTAACACCCATGCTACTTTCCCAGATCTGACAGTTAGGAAATATTTTTTCCTCTTCAGGTGGATCACGTCCACTTGACCTTGAAAATGAAAGGATTCTTCTCTTCAAATACTTCTGGTCACTCTTCCTCCTGATATTTTGTGACATCCCCAACCACCACCAGGTCGGGAAACATCACTTCCTCAACATACGTTGTGCTTTGATACTAACTTGTGATGTCCCCAACCACCACCAGGTCAGGAAACATCACTTCCTCAACATACTTTTTTCACTGATACGAACTTGTAACATCCCCATCCTTCAAACCAACTAGGAAATGCCACTGAGACAGACTTCTTTTGTGGAAATAATCACATATAAAACTTAATAGGAAATGAAATAAATTATATCGAAACATACATGCAGTGAGACACATGATATTATTACAAGAATCACATGCATGCACTTAAATGCATCATTAAAAAATCAAGCACATAAAAGATACTTATCTCTTTATTGAAGTACATGAACTACGTGCAGACCTTCCACAAACCTCCTAGCCTTATACCACACTTCTCATTACTCTCAGTGGTGGGTCACCCCTGAGCTGGGACTAAAATCCACAAAGAAAGGGATTCCTACGCTAGGCAGGGACAACAGAAAGTTTCACAGTACAACATGAAGGATTTCCTCCAAGGAGTCACTTACATGCACAACTCATAGACTTTCATTCCCCACATGCTTGTCCCACCATACGAGTATACAACTTGATTGTACAAAATCCCATCGACTACTTCAACTCCATTTCTGGGGCTCCAACAATAGGCAAGATCAGGAATTATCAGAGTTCTGTAGCCGCTACTCAGGTCCCTCCAGGATAACTCACTTCCTCAACACACTCTCTAACTTGGAGAGCATTTATCAAAGGCTTAACAACTCGCTTCTTCACTTTCTCTCTTCAACACATGAGCATGGTGATGGAAACAACAGAAACTGGGTGTGGGGAAATGGTAAAGAAAAGACAAAACCCAGGAAACCTGGAGGGTATGGTGTAGAAGGGGTGTCAATTCGGTTATGTTACCGAGGTTCGGTGTGGTTTATGAATTCAACAAGATGTACCAGGGTACTTGGTGATTTTTGGGTGCGTTGGTGCAAAAATGGCCAAGAGAGAACCCTAAAACAATATGAATTCTCACTTATATTGCATGTTCCTGAGCTGACATATGGAGCTCATGAAGCATGTTCCTCTCCATTTGGAATTTGTACCCTGTTTCCAAAGGAACTTATGATATAATCATATCCCACTCACAAAATTTAGAGTAATAATATATTATTCTATTGTACTTAAGCTCTAAATCTTATCCACTCATTCCAGCCTCTCATCCCCCTTCCCTTACCCAGCCTAGTGGAGCTTAGTCCCCCATAACTCTTTCTTCCCCCTTCCCTTACCCAGCCTAGTGGAGCTTAGTCCCCCATAACTCTTTCTTCGTGGTCAGTATAAATGCAACGATGTATTTTTATTAATAATATTCATAGTTACATATACAAAATTAGGGCCACTGGCATTAGCCTCTAGGCTCTCTAGCCTAATAAACACATAAGCCTACTAGCTTATAATACTTGGCTCACTAGGCTATAAAAAGAATTACATTCATGAGTACAACTTGGGCTCAACCTTGGGGTATTACAATCCCCTCCCCTTATTTTTTCACTGTCCTCAATGCAACTGATTTATACAACATCCACAATATGTTCAAAATCTTAAAAAGATGCAGGTATTATGCCCACATAACATCCTTATGCTCCCACGTTGCGTCCTCGGGATTGTACTAGGTCCACTGGACCTTTACCAGCCTTATTGCGCAATTCTGGAGCTACTTTTTCTTTCGGTCTAGTATGCACACCAGGTGAACCTGTATAGTGCCTTCTTTCTCCACCTGAATCACATTTCAATCAATCACGTGATTAGCATCATGTATATACTTCTTGAGCAATGAGACATGAAATATGTTATGAATAGTCATGCATGCAGGTTCTTGAGCAATGAGACATGAAATATGTTATGAATAGTCATGCATGCAGGAAATGAAAGCATATAATTTACTAGTCCAGTTCTTTCTAGGATTTCAAATGACCCAAAATATCTGGCTGCCAACTTGGAACAATTTCCCAACTTCAGGAAACTTTTGTTGGCTTTCAGCTTCAAGAAAACATGATCAACCACTTTAAACTCCCTATGGGTTATGCCCTTATCATAATATCTTTTCTTCCTATCTTGGGAAGCCTTCAAATTTTGCTTAATCTATAGCATTTTTTATTTCATTTCCTTGAGAAACTATGGCCATTCCACTTCTCTATCAGTTGGGTTGTCCCGGCTTACTGGGGTGTTTCACTTTCTTCCATAAAGTACTTCAAATAGGCTCATCTCCAATGATCCTTGATACCCATTTTTGTAAGAAAACTCTACCAAGTGTAGGTAGTCTTCCCATCTAGATGGTTTGTCCATCACATACATTCTTAAAATATCTTCTATCACATGATTAACTATTTTTGTTTGTCCAATAGACTCGGGATGATAGGTTGTGTTGAAGTTCATATTTTTTCTGAACCCCTTGAATAACCCTTTCCAAAACGTTTAGGTAAACTTTGGGTATTTGTCAGACATAATTATCTTGGGTATTCCATGAAAGCGTGCTACTCCTCTCATATAAATATCAACAACATTATTTTCCTTGTGATTAGTCTTCAATTGAATAAAATGGGAAGTTTTAGAAAGCTTATCCAATACCACCATGATTGCATCATGTTGCTTGTGTGTTCTGGGTAATCCTGTGATGAAATCCATTGTCACCACCTCCCACTTCCACTCAGGAATGGGTAATGGTTGTAGCAACCCAACTGGGTGTCTATGCTCATCTTTGATCCTTTGACACTCCATACATATGGCAACGTATTCTGCAATTTATTTCCTCATGCATGGCTAGTAGTAATGTCTCTTGACTATTGAAATTGTTTTATGATATCTAGGGTGTCCAACATAAGGCACATTATGCATCTCTTTCAATATCATACTCCTGAATTTGTGAAAACTAGGTACATAAACTTTGTTTTTGTACAAGAGAATTCCATCAATTCCCAATTCATAATCTTCATCCTTCTGCTTCATTTTACCTTGCTGCAATTTAGTTAACAATTCCATGTACTGCAAATCAACTTTTCGAGCCTAATTTTTTTTTCCTTTAAGATCCATATGATACATGCTAATGGTTGTAGCATGTAGTTCATGCACTCTCCTGCTGAGTGCATAAACCACTTTTCTCTCCTTTCCTTTGATGTGCTTAATATCAAAGTCATATTCAAAGAGGAATTCAAACCATGTACTCTGCCTAGCATTCAAAGTAGGTTGGCCAAACAAATATTTCAGACCATTGTGGTCTATTCTCAGCTCAATCCTTCTTCCCATGAGGTAGTGTCTCTATTTCTTTAAGGCGTGCTCTATGGATGCCAACTCCAAATCATGAGTACCGCAGAGCCTTTCATGCTCTTTCAATTTCTTGGATTCAAAACATATCACAAACCCATTATGGTTGAGGAATCCACCCAGTCCTTCTTTGCATGTAGCTATGAAAACTATAAACTCTTCATCCAGATATATAATATTTAGAATTGGAGCACTGGTTAACAACTGCTTCAATAGATGGAAGCTCTTTTCACATTCTATTGTCCATTCAAAATTTACCCTTTTTCTTTGCAAGGAAGTGATTGGGTGAGAAATCCTCGAAAATCCTACAATGAATCTCTTGTAGTAGCCAACTAGACCCATGAAGGATCTTACTTTTGTCACATTTTTAGGTGTTGTCCACCCTTTTATGGCCTCAATATTCTTAGGGTCCACTGCTATCCCTTATTCAGATATGATATGCTCCAAATAGTGAATTTTGTTTTGATAAAATGAGCACTTGCTCAATTTGGCATACACCTAGTGCTCTCTTGGCACTTGTAACACCATCCTAAAATTATCCTCATGCTCTTCCTATGTCTTGGAATATACAAGGATTTCATCCAAAAAGACAATGAAAAACTTGTCTAAATATTCTCGGAAAACACCAATGCATGTCTGTGATGCTTGCAATATTATCATGTATTCCGTTGCAATGATGTTACTATTAATTCCATTAATTCTGTATTTTAGAAGTAATACTATGATTACTCTATATTGTTGGTTAAATTTCATTAAAATCTATTAATTAGATTTAATATGCATGATATATATAAATTTATGAGAATGTTCCGCATAGTAGCCTTGCCCGACCGTGGGGTTGATGGCCGGGGACGTTACAAACCCCTTCCAAAACTTTGAGGTAAAATATGGGTCTCTGTCAGACATAATTGTCTTGGGAATACCATGCAGTCATTCTACCTCCCTCATATAGATATTAGTAACATTAGCTTCCTTGTGAGTGGTCTTAAATGGAATGAAATGGGAAGCTTTAGTAAGCTTGTCCACTACTACCATGATTTCATCGTGTTGCTTTTTTGTTCTAGGAATTCCTATGATGAAATCCATTGTCACCACTTCCCACTTCCACTCAAGGATGGTTAACGGTAGTAGCAACCCATCTGGGTGTCTATGCTCAGCATTAACCTTTTGACATTCCAATCGTTTAGTTATGTCTTCATCAATCTCCCTCTTCATGCCTGGCCAATAATATTGGCTCTTGACTGCTAAAATTGTTTTTGATATCCTGGGTGTCCTACATAAGGTACATTGTGCATTTATTTTAAAATTGCACTCCACAATTAAGGAGAATTGGGTACATAAACTATTTTTATGTACAAGAGAATTCCATCAATTCCCAATTCATAATCCTCAACTTTCTGTTGCATGTTACCTTGTTGTAACTTTGTTACCAATTCCATGTACTGCAAATCAACTTTTGCATCTTCATAAATCTTGCCTTTAAGATTCGTCTAATACATGTTGATAGTTGTAGCATGTAGTTCATGCACTCTCCTCCTGAGTTCATGAGTCACTTTGTTCTCCTTTCCCTTGATGTGCTTGATTTCAAAGTCATATTCACAGAGGAATTCTAGCCATCTACTCTGCCTAGCATTCAAATTAGGTTGATCAAACAAATACTTCAGACCATTATGGTTTTTCATTAGTTCAAACCTCTTTCCCATGAGGTAGTGTCTTCACTTCTTCAAAGCATGAACTATGTTTTCCAACTCTAAATCATGAGTGGAATAGAGCCTTTCATGTTCTTTCAATTTTCTCGACTCAAAAGATATCACAAATCCTTTCTGACTAAGGTCTCCTCCTAGTCCTTCTTTGCACACATCTGTGCAAACCACGAAATCTTCATATGGATCTACAATCTTCATAATTAGAGCCCTAGTTAAAATTTTCTTCAATTTTTGGAAGCTCTTTTCACATTCTTCTATCCATTGAAACTTCTTCCCCTTCGTTTGCAAGGAAGTGATGGGGTGAGCTATTCTTGAAAACCTCACAATGAACCTTCTGTAGTAGGCAACTAGACCCATGAAGGATCTTACTTCTGTCACATTTTTAGGTGTTTTCCACCCTTTAATGGCCTCAATATTTTCAGGGTCCACGACTTTCCCTTCTTCCGATATTATATGCCCCAAATAGTGAATTATGTTTTGATAAAACAAGCACTTTCTCAATTTCGCATACATCTGATGCTCTCTTAGAACTTGCAACACCATCCTCAAATGATGATCATGCTCTTCTTCCAAATTGGAATATACAAGGATGTTATCCAGAAAGGCAATGACAAACTTGTCCAAATATTCTCAGAAAATGTCATTCATTAAGAAAATAAAAACAATAGGTGCATTTGATAACCCAAATGGCACCACTGTGAACTCATAATGACCATACCTTGTTTTGAAGGTGGTCTTGCTTATGTATTCCTCTTTAATCCTTACCTGATGGTATCCCAACCTGAGATCAATCTTTGAAAATATTCTAGCATCCTTCAACTGATCGAAGACATAATCAATCCTTGGTAGAGGATACTTGTTCTTTATAGTCACTTTATCCAATTATCTGAAGTCGATGTACAATATCATTGTCCCATCTTTCTTCTTCAAAAAAATGACTGGAGCACCCCCAAGGTGACACACTTGGGCGTATATATCCCTTCTTTAAAATTTATTCCAGTTGTATTTGTAGTTCCTTCAGCTTTGGTGTGCTCATTCTGTAGGGATTCTTTGACACTGGGGCTGCTCCAGGCGTCAAATTTATACAAAAATCTATATCTCTCTTTGGAGGTATTCCTGGTACCTCCTTGAACACATCTTCAAAATCTTCCAGGATTGCATGATCCTCCAGATTTGGCACCTTATCCTTAGATTCTTCCTCCACATGGGCTACAAATATTTGACATCCCTTCCTGTAACACTTCTTTAGCTGCATTGTTGAGATTTCCTGGATAGTAACTACTTTGGGAATTCCTTGGACCGCTCTCTGATTTCCTTCCTCATTCAAGCAAGTGAATGCCTTGTTATGATAGTCTAATAGGGCATGGTGTTGTTGTAACCAATCCATACCAATTAGGAAATCATATTATCCCAAAGGAAATATTTTCAAATCTTCCTTGGTACTCAGTCCATTCATTCCCACTGGACATGATTTAACCAACTCAACAATTTTCCTCTTTGCTCCTGTAGCTAGTTGTACCAACCAATATTTCTCATGCTTGCTTCTTGGCGAAATAAATATCTCCACAACTTTAGGATCTATGTAACTATGAATATCTCTTGATTCTATTAAAATAGTAAATGTATGTTTATTGATCATACCTTCAACTTCAATCATGTGTGATTGAAACTTAGCTTTCTTGTTGTCTACGGCTTCATAGATCGTTGGCACTATTATGCCCATGTCCTCCACTATTTCTTCTTGTTGAACATGGTGAATAGCTCTCACCCTATCCTTTCTATGAAGGAAATCTTTATACCTATGATCTCCATTACAACCCCAACATTGCATAGGTGTCTTCCTTGGCCTGTTCCCACCTACTTCAGCCATCCTAGGATTCCTCAACACTGGCTATCCTTGAGGACTATTTCTGAAAAATGATTGTTTTCTCCCCCTTTGCCTCTGCTCCCTCTTGAACTTCTTTTTGTCTTCCCAAGATCTTTGGAAAGTAGGATTTCCCCTATGGTTATCATATAAACATTTTTCTCTCCTTATGGTTTCTTTCAAATTCTTGGGATGATCATATTGGATTTTGTCACTGATAAAAGATGGCATCCCACTCAGATAACTATGAATATTGACTGTCTCCTATTTAATGAAAGGAACATACTTCAACATCTCTATAAATCTCCTTTAATATTCATATATAGTCATGATGACCAATTTAAGTTCAAATAACTCCTTCATCTTTCTGTCATAGTATCTCTTGGTTAAGTACTTCTTTTCAAAATGTCTCTTGAATTCCTTCCATGTAACATTATTCTCTTTGATGTGATGCACTTGCAGAAGGTGATCCCACCACATGGATGCCTTTCCTTTCAACTGATAGATTGCAATTCTTCCTTCTGTATGAGAGGAATAATTATGTAATTGGAAATATTTCCTCATGCCAAGTAGCCATGTTTCAACCTCTTCATATTTCTTATGCTCTCCATTAAAAGTAGGAGGTTTGAGCTTATTCATTTCTCCTTTCAACTCATCCATCTCAAACTTCCTATGTTTCTTGACAGGGGATGGACTTGAGCTACCGTGTGCTCTCCAATGGGAATACTTTTGGGAGAGATGGTGATGTTTGCTACCATTCCTTGACCTTCCTTTCTTCTCAGGGGTCTTGTGACTTCCTGATTTTTTGGAGCCACTCTACTTATCCAAATGCTTTTCAATTATTTCCAAGCTCCTCATTAACTTCATATTGAATTATTCTTGTTGCTCCTTGGCTCTCTTAAGACTTTCATTATTTCTGCAAATTTTTAATGATGTTCATCATGCTCAAATCTTTATCTATTTCTTCTCCATGTCCATTGGATTTTGTTCCTTCAACTCCCAAATGGAAATCCATTCCTCTAACTTCATCCTCCGGACTGTAAGCGTCATGTGATTCCTCCATTTTTCTGCACTATGCGATAATTCGGTTCGGTTCTGTCATTTGTTAACTCTGCAAAATGTGCATTCAACCAAATTTTTGTCAGGCTATTAGACGTAATAATTTTCTAGAAAAACATAAACCAATTTGGTTCAAAAAAATAATATTTGACTCCATTTTCTATTGTTCTTGGTCGATTAAGAACCCCTCAAGCTTCTATCTCTAAGGCATGCTTTGTTTTGCAACAATTTTCAGGCGCCATCCCCTTTTTCTTCATCCCTTAATTTTCATGTGACCACGACTGTCAACAAGTGCTATTAGTTGGGAGCTTATCTGGAGCCTTGAAACTTCGGGGATCTAGAGCTTAGGAGGTTTCCCTTTATGCACATCACAAAAATCAAAGAACCTTGAAATGGAGAATTCATGGAGGATGGTGGATCTATGATCCACATTCTCTGTTAATATCTACGATGGATAGGCTCTTCGGGACTCTGAGTTTTGGTGGTTTCCAAAGAACATCACAACAAATCTCTGGGAGTGATGCATTGGAGAACTCGTAAAGTGGGGTGGATCAATGTTCCATGAATTCCTAGCATCATACGATTGATAAGTACTATTAAACTCCGAGCTTTAGGAGTTGTAGACTGCCCATACTCTCAATCCTTCTAAAGTGACAAGTATCCAGAGTGTTGCATCTAGTGCCACACATCTACTAGGGTCAATTTATCATGGGCTCAGTCTGGTTAAATTATTCACCAAGGTTTTAACTACTTGATGTATCATCAGGGGCCGCACTACTCATGCTTGAGAGGAGTGCCACGTGATGGATACTAGAAGTGAACATGTGGCCCAATCAAACGAGTGACACATGTCACATTCTAACTGACATTTCATTCTTCCAAAGGTTCTTAACTCACTGACATGTGGCACACATACCATGTGTCTGCATCATACATGGTGACGTCAGCAGGCCACATGACTTTGAGACTTCAAGCTTCAAAATATTTTACACTTTCATTCCCCAAATCTCTCGAACTTTGAACTTCTGAACTAATTTACCTTCCGGGGTCCACATGGTACAGATGTCAACAATTAAGGTGGTGGCATGTGGCATGTCTAGGAAAGGTCCACATCACCACTAGTGATGTCATCATGCAACACAACTTATGTTCTTCGGCTTCGGGACTTCGGGCTTCAGCACTTTCACACTAGAACACATAAACTTCGTCGAAGTCATGAAGTCCGAAGTACTTAGGGGTTAACTTTCCTACACCTTTTATAAATATGATGACTATGAAGGGTCTGTCTTCTCTTGAATAGATCCTACTACCCAAATTTAAACCTCATGGCCCAACACAATGCTTGTTGTGGCTTCCTTCCTCTATAGGTTTTCTTGAACCTCTATTCTTCCTGAGATTCTAAACATAGTTCAAGTTTTCACACAGTTCCTTCTTGGCACCAAGGGACACTCTGAGGGGCATATTTTGTCCCTCTCGAAAAAAATTCACTCTGATACCTTTGTTTAGATAGGCACTAACATGGACCATCTAGGCTCGGTGTCGAAACCATGTCTCTGATACCAACTTCTAGCATCCCCAACCACCACCAAGTGGAGCAACATCACTTCCTCAACATACTTTTCTCTCTCATACCAACTTGTGATGTCGCCAACCACAACCAAGTTGGGAAACATCACTTTCTCAACATACATTTCTCTATAATACCAACTTGTAATGTCCTCATCCTTCAAACCGGTTGGGAAACTCCATTGAGAGAGACTTCTTTTGTGGTAATAATCACATACAAAACTTAGCAGGAAATGAAATAAATGATATGGAAACATACATGTAGTGAGACACATGATATTATTACAAGAATCACAGGCATGCACTTAAATACATCATTAAACAGTCAAGCACATAAAATATACTTATTTGTTTATTGAAGTACACCAAATGCTTGCAAACCTTCCACAAACCTCCCATCCTTATACCACACTGCTCATAACTCTCAACAGTGGTTCATCCCTGATCTGGGACTAAAATCCACCAAGCAAGGATTCCTATGCTAGGAAGGGACAATAGGAAGTTTCATAGTACAACAATGAGGATTTCCTCAAAGGATTCACTTACGTCCACAATTCATAGACTCTCATTCCCACATTCATGTCCTAGCCTAGGAGTCTACACCTTCATTGTCAAACAGTCCATCGACTGCTTAACCTCCTTTCTCAGGGCTTTAGCAAGAGGCCAAATCAGAAATTTGCAAAGCTATGTAGCTGCTACTAGGCTCCCTCTAGAAGAACTCACTTCCTCAACCCACTCTCTCACCTAGAGAGAGTTTCTCACAGGCCTAGAAACCTTCTTCTTCTATCCATGGGTCTAACAACCCTCTTCTTCACTTTCTCTCCTCAGCACATGAGCATGGTGATGGAAACAACAGAAACTGGGTGTGGGGAAACGGTATAGACAAGACAAAATGCAGGCAACCCACAGGGTACGGTGTAGCAGGGGTGTCAATTCGGTTTTGTTTCAAAGTTTTGGTGTGGTTCAAGAATTAAACAAGGTGTACTAGGGTACCCAGTTCTTGTTGGGTGCACTGGTGCAAATATGGCCAAGAGAGAACCCCAAAACAATATGAATTCCCACTTATATTACATGTGCTTGAGCTGACACATGGAGCTCATGAAGTGCATTCCTCTCCATTTGGAATTTGTACCCTCTTTCCAAAGGAACTTAGGATATAATCATATCCCACTCATAGCATTTAGAATAATAATATATTATTCTATTAGAATTAAGCTCTTAAGCTTAGCCCCTCACTCCAGCCTCTCAGCCCCCTTCTGTTACCCATCCTAGTGGATCTTAGTCCCCCATAACTCTTTCTTCATGGTCGTTCTACATGCAACAATGTATTTTTATTAATAATTTGCATAATTACATATACAAAATCAGGTCCACTTGTCTTAGCCTCTAGGATCTCCGGCCTAATACACACATAATCCTAGCAGCTTATAATACTTGTCTCACTAGCCTATAAAAATCATTACATTCATGATTACAATTGGGGCTCGACCTTGGGGTATTACATCTTGTTGGCAGCCAATTACATTTTTTATTTTGCCCTAAAAAGCTGCCTACACCCCTTATCTTCTAAATGACAAGTCATCGTCGCATTGTGCTTCTAGACATTTGTTTCAT
>CBVK0102219518.1:0-12116 GCA_900067695.1 Picea abies
ATGACATGGACCCTTCTTGGAAGACACCCTACTCCTAGAAGCCTCTCGCTTCTAAGCATCCTTCGTAGCTTCCTCAACCCATGACACCTTTCTAACAGTCTTGGAAGACTCTTCTCTCCCACCTAAACCTGAAGGTTGACTTCCTCTGGAGTATAATTTCCTCTTGACAGACTTTGAATGCTCCTCCTTCCTACTAGATCTTGAAGGCCGACTCCCTTTGAAGTCTGACTCCCTCTAAGTCTACACAACCTTCGGAGCTACATGCTCCTTGTCCTCTATCACTTTGTTGTTGCTTGCCATCGCTCGCATAGGCTGGCCCTTTAGCCTATACAGGTTGCTCTCTCTAACTCCAAGAACCACTATTGTGTCTGAGCTAGATCCTTTGGGCATGAACGACACCTATCCATCTTGGAATAAAACTGCATATCCATTCTTCTCAATCTCTAAGACTAAGAGCACACTCATCCTGAGTTTTGGCACCCATAGCACATTTCTCACTCGCTACACATCTCTTGAAACCATCCAAAATGACATTGTTCTAGATCCCCACACTGCATGTTTTGTACCCATACCATGTTCACATACCAATCTAAGTCAAACTTTGTGAAGCTCTCGAAAAAATCTTGTACTCCTATCATATGACACGTGGCTCCATTATCCACAAACCAAGTTCCACCGCCGAAAACTTCTCCAGAAAGGGCGGAGACCAATACTGAAGCCTATTTGCAACCACATCTACCTCTGTTGATGATGTCTGGTGTGACACACCCAACCCCCTAACTCTTACTTAGGTTGGTGGGAGGTCAAGATATCCTCTTCTTCTACTCGGTTATCCTCTAAGAATGCAATCCATATATGGATTGTACTTAGTGAAATCTTTCCAACGACTATAATCATGCCCAAATCTGAGCCATCTATCGAAAGTTTCATCCTCTCAAAGTTTTCTATCTTCCATTATCAAATACAACTCACTGCTATGTGGCATCCATGTGACTTCTATCACTTGTGCCATCTGAGGTGGCATTGACGTAGTTCCTGCCACCTGGATCATCGACTCAATGGTTCTGATCTCTCGGGACCTTTCTTCGTCATTGTCGCGGTTCTTTCTCCCTCGCGGAGACATAAGTCACCCTCATCCTCTAGTTCTAATGATGATCTCTAATGAGTCTAGTCTCCATATCCAACAGATCTCGGACCCTGACACTCAACGACTTTGATTGCATCGATGCATTTAACACGCATGGTGATTAATGCCTATCCTTTTAAATTTTTCTAAGTCAATTAGGTGGGATCTATGACAATCTACGACCAAGATTTTGTCCCGCTCGTTCACCGATCAACAACTCTCATCTAACCTTGTAAAGGTATTCATCATCGTTTTCGAAGTGTACTTACTTCAACTTCAAGGTATACTCTCTATCATCTACTCCCAACAATCACTTTGACTAGATATAACGGTGATCACAACACCCCCAAAAATTATCAAGATCTAACCTCTAGTTTCTATCTGGGTGATAGTTAACGCATCTGACCCCCTTCCTCGTGGCCGATCCAACTAAGATCCAACGGTTGTGATCTTCTTGGACCTTCTTCTGACAGATAAAAAACTCCCATGTTATTTCATCGTCGTCATCACATGGCTTTAGCCTCCTCCTCAAGGTTGTTGACTACTCTTCTTTTGATGAAACTAACCTCGACGTCAATGACCCAGATTCTTCCCTTTTGGCCTTTGTTCAATCAATGATTCCTATACTCTCAGGTCTTCCTTCATCAAAATGGATCTTGCATATCCAATGGTGAAGATGTATCCTCCGATAGATCTAAGGCCTATGCCCCTTTTTGTCATTGTTAGAGTTCCTCACTCCAACTCTTGGTCGCTTTCAAATACCTTGCTCTCGATGAACAACTCAGATACACTCACTACAATGAATCGATGGTTAAGAGTCGTTCCAACTAAAAACACAATTCTTCATCAGGAAGACAGTTCGACTCGGGATTTAGTCAATTATGGGTTCTAACATGCCAACCTCCTAAGGTTCGCTAGATCCTCAAGGGTTCATAAACTGCTCTAAGACCACTAATGTCCTTCTAACTTCATCGAAGGTGAATTTCTTTCCTATATTGCAAGATTTCCACCTAAGGATAGGAGGTTCTAACGGGACTTGGGACTTCTTACTCTACCCAAAACTTATCAGAGACCGGGATACTCATGTCACCTCCCAGACTAAGCTTTTGTCCATATCTTGCAAACCTTCCTCTCAAAGTTGCAAGACTTCCTGGGATATAAAACACCACACAGTGTTCACTTGAATTCATGAATTTAGTAGAGTTAATCAATTAAAATAAAAGCATACATTCAATTTTTACTCAGAGCTTTCAATTCATCCATATCACATAATTTCACATTCATCAATCAAGCCATAATCAACATATTTACAATATTGAACACGCTTCACATAAATAAAGTTAAACACTTAACTGATGAATATTAGTAGCCAACTGACTGAGAGAGGACGTCTTTCCTCCCAACCTTAGGCCATATTGTTGAGTGCCTTCCTACAATATGCCACTCTCGTTCCAAGCCATGATATCACAATGGAATGATTCAGTTGGTCTTCAAGTTCAGATGATCTAGGAAGGTTACTCTCCTTCCTCCACTGACAACAACAAAATTTCCCCCCTTCCCCCTAAGCTTAGGATTTCCACAGGTTTATTAGGTAGTTTATCAATTAGATTTCCTCTGCACAAAGGAGTCCCTTCTCTACTATACAGTCCCTCGGCGACCTCCCCTTACTAGTGTCGGTTTCTGTCTAGTAAGTACCAAGTTGCGACCTTTTATCAGCCTGATGTAACCTCTATCCAACATTTCCTTCAACTGTACCTTCATCTCCACCAACTCTAGTGTACTCATTCTATAGGGTACTTTTGATGTTGGTACTGCTATGAGTATGATATCTATCAAAAAATCAAGATCTCTTTTTGGAGGTGGTCGAGGTACCTCTTCTAGAAATACATACTTAAATTCACACAACACAGGGTGATATTCCGCCTTCGACTCCTTGCCTTTTGTTGAGGTAAGCACTTGTATAGCATATAAGGGACATCCTTTCTGACTGTTAGCACAAATTTCCACCCTCCAATTAAGTTCATATAACATGTTATTACAACAATGAAAACTTGGCTAATTCAAGGAGAAAAGGCCCAAAATGTCAAGGGCTAGACCCCTCTCTGTTTTGGCTAGTGCTTGCTAGCCTTAGGGGGGAGTCCCTAAGCTGATTTGTTGTTGTCCTAAGTCTAGTTTTCTGCATTTAATGAAAAAAAACGATCATTTTTATGTGTTGTAACATAATCAAATTTTTATAACAAATGTTTTAAGTTTCAAGCAAAATCCAAAATTTTTATAAGAATTTTGGATTAAATTAAATAAATTTACTTTTTAATAAAATTAACTTATTATTTATTAGTTTCGAATAAATATAAATTTTAGTAGATAGATTTTATTATTTTAAAGCTTTTATTATATGATTTTATAATTATAAACTAATAAGATGCATGTTTTATGCAAATCATGCCCTCCCTTTTTGATCCAACGATTTACAATTAATCGTGGCCCCTTCACGTGCTCGATGGATAACACAAGGGAGGGGGGGGTGTAAAACTCTATCGTGGTTAAACTCCTTTTGACGTGGCACCCATCTGTCGATTGTGACCCCTGGGATATCATGTGGTTAGTCTAACCACACTCAAACCCCCCGCAATCAATGCCTAATCAACACATGTTTTGATGACGACGGCAAGCAAAAAAAAAAATGCATAATGCTGCTAAAGTTAATATCTTCCACATGTAATTTGAGATGGCTAAGGACCTATTTAGTGAAAGGTCAAATCTAACCACATGAGGAAAATTCCAGTTAACATCAAGTTGCGGTGTACAAAATCTTATCACCCATAGAAGATTGAGATTTCACAATAATTGAATATCATTAGTCATGACAAGATGGCGACGCATGTACTTCCATCTGTGACACATCAAGAATCTTCATAGCCAATCAAAATACTACATAAATGATTATTGATTATGAGAAACGATCTTTATTCTATAAAAAATCAGTTTGGACCTGGTCATAACAAAATTTCAAAATGTATGCGAAGGAGAGGAGTGTTCATATACGTTCTAATTCAAATGTGGTTTTTGATCGATAACATGATCTTGACTGAGATTTCTTGGGAACGGATAATATTGAATAGTAGTTTTTCCTAAGAAATCTATGTCAAGAAAATGTTAAAGAGACGGATCATGGACACGGTTCCAATTTTTTAGGAAAGGCTCGACATGCATGAAAATCAGGAAATCAAACAAATTCTCATTTGGTTATAAAAGGGAGAAAAAGATTCGATGTAAACGTGGGGGGTAGGTTAGGATATTTTAGTAGCAAGAATGTGTCTTTTGTTGAAGCTCATAGGGCAATTGCAATTTCCTCTATCATGATGAATTAATTCAAGAATTCATGGCTCATTCTCAATAGAGTCTTGTCTTTTCTTTCATTTTTATGTTTTAAGCTTCTTTAAATTTCCATCTGCGTTCTTCTAATTTAGTCTACAATTTAAAGTCAGATTTGTATATAATATAAACATTAATTTGGTACAACGACCTCTATTGTTCATTAGATATTTATTGCAGGACATTTTTTGAGTGTTTTATTGTTGAATTTATTGTTATGCTCAACCCAGACACTCTTTATTTTGTTGGATTCATTTAAATTCCCAACATATCCATTTTCTTCATTTCGGTTTTATAGAGACTGTTTTCTCCCGTTACATTGTCTGAGATTTTTATTTCCTCGTCTTCTTCCACCTTCCATGATCAGAAATTATGCTATGTTCAATGAGACTCCATGCCCAACGGATTAATCCCCTGATATGAGAGGATAACAACCTCTTTATTTCCAGTTTACTGTTATTTTTATCCTTAACCCTGTCCACCCTGTTTTATGTTGTTGGTTACCCAAATCTGGCAATTTGAGCTTAAATTGTTAGAACTGTTGCTTAGTGACAGTAAGCAGCCAATTGTTCTAGATCTGATGAGGGAGACCCCTCTCATCCAAGAGCCATATTGTGACTTGAATACTGGTTTAAAGATGCATTGGCATGGTTTCTAGACAGCTAAGAACCATCTCAAGTTACAACATTCTTTTTGGTGTCATTGTCAAGGACGAAGGTTCAATATTTTCCCTCGATTTTACCAAGATCAGATCTGGTTCTTGAAGGTGAACAAGGATTAGACACAGGATGTGTGGTTATTCACCTGGTGACTCCATTGTGATTTCAATCAGACTTAAAGACTCCATTAGTACGCAAGCCCCATTGACAAAAATGAAGAATTGTTTCAAAATGATCAGGTATCAAATGGAAAGCTTCTTTCAAGATATTTTAGATTGTATGTTTGGTCATTTGGAAAAATTTGTCTCTGATTTTGTACATTCAGAAGATCATAACTTTAAAATGTTATTGTAATGTCCCTTTCCAAATGAGTCTTCTAGGGGATTGATGAAATAGCCTAAGTAATTCTTGTAGGCTATAGTTAGGGTACAAAAAGGGAATTAATTATTTACTTAATGTCATGGGTGCAGGAATTAAATTAATTTTAAAAGAGGACATTGAGTAAGTGGCTAAAAAGGCACCTAAGTGGAGGGCGTGAATTTTCGCTGGAGGTTTTGGCAGCTGCAGGAGAAACCCTACAGCCGCAGCGTGCTGAACCAGGGCGTCGACCACCAGGGCCGAACCGTTTTTCCCTCAGCCTGTTGCATCTGCTAAAGGGAAGTTTCAACTGGAGGGTGTGGCGCTCGGCTTACTTTGAAAAGGAGCGCCGACACTGGTCTACAGGACGAGAGGGGCGTTTTGTTTTTTAAAATCGCAAGTTTTCAAGGGGAGCGCCGAGAGCGAGCCAGCGCTCTCTTTTCTGCCCAAAGGGAGCGCCAAGCATCTAGTGGACTTACGCTCAGTTCGTTCATGTTCTTCGGCACTCCCGAGTTCCCTTCACAGATGCGTCGACAAATAATGACCAAACAAACGTGCCCTTGAGTATTGAAAGTTGTTAATTTTTACCGACTTTTCAGAAGTTTTCCCAGTCGAAGCCTGGCAGATCGGAGACCTTGGACTATTGGGAGCTAGTCTGCGCAACCCTGTGGATGTAAAGCTCCAGCAGAGATTCTCCAATGGATTCCAGCAGGGGCTCTGCCCCTCCTCTCAACCCGCCTCCGGAGATCACTGCATTCAAAGCATTGATTGCCGCAACCCCAAAGTGCCCTCTCACTGCTAGTTAGCAGAAATTCGTCAAGAAATTAGATTCGATCCCCACGGTAGCTCTTCCTGAAGAAGAGACATGCAAAGCTGCTTTGAATCTCGCTGAGAGAGGGTTAATAGGCCAGTTCACGGGCCTCTGGCCGTCCCCAAAGTCGGTAGAGGATTGGACTCAAAGAAATTGGTCACCCTTGATTAAAGAGGGGGTTAAGAGTTACTTTGTGGGCAAGGGGTTCTTCATATTCGTCTTATTGATTGCCGCAACCTCAAAGCGCCCTCTCACTGCTAGTCAATAGAAGTTCGTCAAAAAATTAGATTCGATCCCCATGGTAGCTCTTCCTGAAGAAGAGACATGCAAAGCTGCGTTGAATCTCGCTGAGAGAGGGTTAATAGGCCAGTTCACGGGCCTCTGGCCGTCCCCAAAGTCGGTAGAGGATTAGACTCAAAGAAATTGGTCACCCTTGATTAAAGAGGGGGTTAAGAGTTATTTTGTGGGCAAGGGGTTCTTCATATTCATCTTCGAAAACCCGGATGATAGAAGTCTAATTTTCAGAAACGGCCCTTATTTCATGGGACCACAAGGACTGTACTTAAACAAATGGTCTTTCGACTTTGACCCCACTCAAGACGTACCTTCTGCTGTTCCGGTGTGGGTGCGCCTCCCTCATCTGCCTCTACACTGCTGGAACCAAAAAACCTTTCAGATCATTGGCAACACGCTCGGGAAATACATAGATCAAGCAACAAGGAAAGATCAGTTCTCATGCGCTCGAATATGCGTCAAAGTCGACCTAGAAGAGGGTTTGCCTGAAGAAATCAAGCTCACCGTTGCTGGGTGGACTCATATCCAAGAATTGGATTACGAGCAGCTCCCTTTCAAATGCAAATACTGCCATGGTCATGGTCACTTTGCCAAGCACTGCAAGAAAAAAGCAGAGGAGCAAGCAGACAATATAAACGAGGATCAATGGACAATAGTACAAAAGAACGCCCACCAAAAAAAGGGAAATGGCAAAAGGCATACCGCAGGAGCTCCAGGCAGCTCCAAGAACAATCAAGAAAAGGACGCAATACCGAAGGAATCAGAAAACACTCAGAACAACCCAGCAGGAGCGACTAAGGAAAATCAGGTGCAAACAGAAGCCCCTCCACTCAACGAAGAAGGGGGAGCAGCTATACAGGTAGAGGCCTCACAAGGCAGCCCTCCCAATCCCTCTTACGCTGACATAACAAGGAAAAAACAAGTGGAAAGCGCTGGTTCTTCAGAGGATGAAACCTTTGAGCGCCCCTCTAAAAGAGCAGGCAGGAAATCCCGCAAAGAATTAAGGGAAGAGGAAGCAGAGAGACTCAAAGTACAAGGAAGTCAATCCACCATAGAAATGTCCATCGGCAGAAACACTAGATCAAGGCCTACAAAGGGAGGCCCTTCCCCCTCCTCTTAAGTTAATCATGAAGCTCACCTCTTGGAATTGCAGAGGACTAGGGAACGCCGCCAAAGCTGAAGCAGTCATGGACCTCCATAAAATAGAACCTACAGATATCCTCATGCTCCAAGAGACTAAGATAGAAGATCGAATGCTACTAGACATCAGAAAATCAAAGTGGAAGAAGAGTGTTGGCAAAGAAGTAAGTTCAAGGGGCTCTTCCGGAGGGCTGGCAACTCTTTGGACAGAAGATGCATTTTTGCTTAACAAATCTCATGAAACCCAACACTGGATCTTCATAGAGCTTACACATTATGCAAGTAAGCTGACTATCTCTTTATTTAATCTTTATGTTCCTGTCACTTACTCTGAAAAACGAGAATGCTGGACCTCTCTCACAACATTTTTAGATCAGCACAACCCAAGCAACATTATCCTAGCAGGTGATCTAAATATAGTTCTGAAATCAAAAGAGAAAAGAGGTGGCTCCATAAAAGAGAAAAGAGGTGGCTCCATCAGTAGAGACCCGATGCTGACCTTTGTGGAAGAACTTCAGCAACAGTGGGATCTTTTAGACTTCAGTCCCATTCGCGGCCTCTACACTTGGTCCAATAATAGAACCGGGACAGAGCATATTTCTGCTCGGCTGGATCAATTTCTGGTTCAAGGCTCCCTCATTATGGACAAAAAGATAATCAAAACAAAAATTTTACCCAAGCTGACTTCTAACCACAAGCCGATCCAGCTGCTCCTTGAGGAAGAAGAAGATCTCGGGCCTCTACCTTTCCGTTTCAGCCCCTTATGGATAGAGAGAGAAGGCTTTTACGAAACTGTAAAAGAATCCTGGGCCAAATCATTCTCAGGATCCACAAGCTTCGTGTGGGAACAAAAACTGAAGGCCACAAAACAAGCTTTGAAGTTGTGGATAAAGAACCCAGCCCCTACTCCAATCAACACTAGGAAAGAAGCAGTGTACAATCTAGAGACCTTGCAAATAGAAATGGAAAGCAAAGAGATTACAGCGGAACTTTTGGAACAAGAAATAAAAGCACAATCTGCAACATACCGATCTCTTCGGAAAGAAGAAGAATACTGGAGACTCAAGTCCAGGAGTTTGTGGTTAAAGGCAGGGGATCGAAACACCTCCTTCTTCCACAGACAATATAGAGCCCGTTTTTCAAGGAATCACATCTCAGAAATAAAGACAACAGAGGGCCAGGTCAACAAAGGCTTCACCCAAATCAAAGCTGCAGTGGATAGCCACTTCAGAAACCTGTTTAGTGAGGGAACCCAGTCCACCGAAGGAGAAATTGCAGAATTCCTCGCCAATATTCCTCACCTAGTCAGACCTAAAGACAATGTTGCGCTCACCAGTGAGGTAACAGAGGAGGAAATCATCAAAGTCATCTGGTCCATGGGCTCAGATAAGGCTCCGGGCCCGGACGGATTCACGATACATTTCTATAAAGTCTGCTGGAATATTATTAAAAGAGACCTTCAAAAAATGATAAAGGGGTTTATGAGAAAAGCTAAGATCGGTGGAGGAATTAACTCCACTCATCTCGCACTAATTCCCAAGGAATCCAATCCAGAAACATTTGCCAGATTCAGACCCATTTCACTTTGCAACGCATCCTATAAAATTCTGGCCAAATTGTTAGCAAGCAGGATAAAGCCTATGCTCAAGAGGCTGATCTCCAGCCCCCAAGGAGGCTTCGTGGAAGGCAGAAACATACTCGACAATGTCATTCAAGTCCAGGAGACAATCCACTCCAGCAAAAAGCGAAAAGAGAAAGGTATGTTGATTAAATTAGATATGGAAAACGCGTTTGATAGAGTCAATCGTTCTTTCCTCATCAAGGTCCTCCTTTCCTTTGGCTTCTCGCCACATTTTGTTCAGCTTATAAATGCCTGCATCGATAGCCCATGGATTTCCCCCCTTGTCAATGGTCGACCCTCTAATTTTTTTCAAGCTCGGAGAGGCATCAGGCAAGGCTGCCCCCTCTCTCCCTTCCTGTACATCTTAATGGTAGACACTCTCAGCAGAAAACTATCTGGTGAAAGAACAGCTGGCTCTCTTCCTGGTCTAAAATCCTCCACAGATGTCGTTCCTCTGAATCACTCTCTCTTTGTTGATGACTCACTTCTCCTTGGAGGTGCATCTACCAGAATAGCTAAAGCCTTTGATTCTATCCTAAAAAGCTACTGCAGAGTCACTAGCGCCCTTATCAATGAGAGAAAGAGTGAAATCTACAGTTGGAATACAGGACAACAAGAGCTCAATAAAATCATGGACATCCTGGGATTCAGAGGACATACCAGCTGGGATCGGATAAAATACCTCGGCCTCCCTATAACAAATGGAGCTAACAAAAGGTTGCTTTGGTCGGACATCATTTGCAAAATCAAAACAAAGATTGCAGCTTTGGGCGGCTACTGGTTAACCAACGCAGGAAAAGTCATTTTAATTAAGTCACAGCTGGCTGCGCTCCCAATTTATCAATCGGCATTCTTATTGGCTCCCAGAAATGTTATGGATCAAATTGCAAAAATATTAAGGGATTTTCTTTGGCAAGGTGGAAAAGGAAACGAAAAGAAAATGCATTTAGCAAACTGGGAGCTGGTCCGGCGACCGTTAGCAGAGGGGGGCCTTCAAATCTGAGATCCCTCCCTTGTTAACCTAGTGATGGGAGGAAAATTACTATGGAAAATGGCCCATGAGCCCAAACACCCGACCAACAATACTCTTCTGTCCAAATATGCCCGAATTTCATCCTATCGAAATCTGCAATTCGATCCCACAGTCAACAACACGCTAGTTTGGAAACTATGTTGCAAAAGTAGCACGTTTTTCAACAATTCCCTGTACATAGTGCCGGGTAATGGTAAGCGCACTTACATTTGGCAAGACAGAATAATGGGGAGCGAAACATTGGAGGTGAATCAAGACATAGCTGACATCAGAGAATGGCTAACTCGCACAGGTAAAATCAGACTTTATGATATTTCGACTTGGGACTGCCGGGGAGATTGGGTCGGTTGGGACCTTAACGACATTCCAGATTGGTTAACACCACAAAAAAATATCCTTATTGAATTGTTGGAAGTCTCCTCTCCTGAAAACCGCCATATGAGGGACAGTTGGGCCTGGGGTCTGTCAGGCACTTACACCACAGCAGCTGGATACAAAGCTCTTCAGAATACAAAGGACAGCAGACACCCTCCTGCCTTCTGGAAGCTAGTCTGGGACAATCTAGCTCTCCCCAAAGTGAATTTATTTTTCTGGATGCTGGTGCAAAATAAACTTCTTACAGGAGACAATCTAGAGAAAAGGAAAATTGCAAGGCCTCATAGGTGCGAGCTATGCAGAAGCAACTCTGAAACAGCCCAACACTTATTCCTGGAGTGCAATTTCGCCAAGGAAGTATGGAGACTCTCTCTTCTAGACCTGCAAATTCCAGCCTTCCCTCAGAGCACAGTTGCTGCATTGTACGCCTCTTGGATCGATCTCTATCCTCAAGGTATTCCCACCAAATCCTTCTGGCGAAAAATTTGGACAGCAGTTCCCAAATTTGTTTGCTGGCAGCTATGGTTGGCTCGTAATGACCAAATATTTAATGGTCATTCTCGCTCCCCTCTTCAGGTTGCAGTCAAAGCGAAAGCACTCCTCTTGGAAGCAGCCCAACATCAGTACTTCAACAAAGATCCTCTGCTCCGTCCTGAAGAAAGGAGATGGCTTAGCCCGTTGGAGCCCTCTCCTCGCAATCTACTCCTCACTCCTCAAATAGTAAATCCGGAGTGGAGAATAAGAGAATCCGAGGACAGCTTCATAAACTGGTGGAAATCCAAAAAACTCACCACTATTTTTTTTGACGGGGCCTCCAAAGGAAATCCCGGGAACGCTGGCGCGGGAGGGGTCATTTACTCTTCGGATGGGATCTTAAGAGACTGCTTCTGCTGGGGTCTAGGCCAGAAGACCAACAACCAAGCAGAGATTCTTGGTCTTCTCAGAGCTTGCCAAATAGCAAGAGAAAAGGGAGATAAAGAACTACAAGTCTTTGGAGATTCAGAGCTTCTTATAAAAAAAATAAATACGGAGGACCTCTTCAACAATGCTAGCCTCAATAAAATTCTGGGCAGATTGAAAAGACTCCTTCATGAATTCAGCTCCTACAAGTTCTACCATATTCTTAGAAATCTGAATGGAGAAGCGGACCAGATGGCAAACAAAGGATGCACCCTCACAAAAGGGCAGATTCTTATCAATGACGATAACAGCTATCAAATTCCTTGAAAAGATTGTAACTCTGAAACTGAATACGCTGGCTACTTTCTATGTAAATGGGGCTGCCTAAGCAAAGACCCCTCCTATCTTTTTCAAATAAATAAAAA
>CBVK0102219519.1:0-12355 GCA_900067695.1 Picea abies
CAAATATAATAATTCAAAAAGAACTTTTAAACAAACATATAAAAAGATGACATTCATATTGCTAGAACATTTGATATTACTTATTGTATTATTACAAGAAGTAATATTTTTTTTTGAATATATCTATGAATCCAAATCCAAGATATTTTACTTAAATTTGTAAAAATTATTTAAAGTTTATGCTTAAAACAAAGTTTATTTTTTATTAAATATAATTCCATATTTTATCTAATTACATGAGTTATTTTATGGTACTAAATCAATTTTTGTATTAAAATCTAATAATTTTAATTATTCAAAATTGTAATTTTAATAAAAAAATTATTTAGTTAAATTTTATTGATAACAAAAAGAAAAAAGTCAAAAACATATAACATTTAATCTTTTATTTAAAATAATTTCATCAATTTAAAATTACAATTTCAACAAAAATATCAAACAATATAACAAACTTAAAATTACAAAAAAAAAACTTTTACTTATAAATTTTAAATCATAATAATTCAATTATTTATTATTTTATTTATAAAAAAATCACTAATTATAACACTCCTACATAACTTTCCATAAAATTTTAATCCAAATTACCTTCCCAAACATATCCTCCAAATCATCACCATCCAAAAGCTAGATATCATACTTCTTATAAAGTAGTTATGAAACATCAATCTAAATACTTTTCCAAAATAGGTGGTTTGAGTTCTAAAAACTAGAGTTATAAATTTTGAGATTTATTCTTCTATATCAACTATGTCAACTATCTTCCTAACAACCCATAACTTGCAAGATACTCTAATAGGACACCATTTATGTTGGTAAGGTTTTACCATTTCAATTTTCAAAAGAATGATGGTAAAATAGATTATGGGTTGATCTTATCTTCCAATTGGCAAGATACTCTAATAGGAGACCATTTATATTTATATTGGTAAAGTTTTATCATTTCAATTTTCAAAGGAATGATTGTAAAATAGATTATGGGTTGATTTTATCTTCCAATTAATTAATGAGCAAAAGAATTAAAAGATATATCTTAGTAGTAACGAATTAAAAGATGTCCTTTAGTAGTAACTTGGAGTTTTTAGTAGTAACTTGGAGTTCTTATAATAACTTGGAGTAGGAAACGATTTCTATTGGTAAGGTTTTACCATTTCAATTTTCAAAAGAATGATTGTAAAATAGATTATGGGTTGATTTTATCTTCCAATTAATTAGTGAGCAAAAGAATTAAAAGATATCCTTTAGTAGTAACTTGGAGTTCTTGTAAGTGATGTATGAAGATATGAGAGAAGATGATAATTCTAGATGAGACATGATGATTTGCCAAAAAAGAAGAGAAAACTTTCTGAAGATGATTCACACAAATCAGAATGAAAGAAAAATTAGCAATCAAGAATTATATGTGTATTTGGATTAATTCAATTGAAAAAATACAAGAGTATCTTTTATGCAGCTAATGTACAATAATGTACAATTGCTCCTTTATCATACTTATATGGAAAAACTTGGTAGTACACATATTATTACAACAAGGTTAGCAAACTACACTTGCATGAGTGCCATAGGTCCACTTATCATCAAAGATATAAAATGTTTCCTCAACCATTGATATGTTATGAATTCCAGGATCACCACAAGCAATTCTCTAAGATGAATTCCCATATATGTCCCAATTTTCATCAATCAAATTGGTTGTTATCATTATTGAAAACAAGCCATGATGCAGAGTCTCAATGAAAGCATTGGAAGATGATTGAAGTTTAGGATTTGTTGTAGAGACTGCGGCCTCCAAGCATTTCATCTAGTTCACATATGGGCTACAACTCTTCTTAATTGAAAATTGCTAAGCTGGAACTACACTTTTCTTTTGTGAATGGAAGCTCTTGGATGGAGGAGTCCTTACTAATGTCTGATTTTGACATATGTTTACTTGATGTTGGAGATTTACCTTTGAGATTTCACAACAATCTACTCATCATGGGGGTTTGTGATCCAATTAGGTTGTTAGAAACATCTTCAAATTTACAAGTTGTGGTCAATGCCATCACTTTATCCCTAGGAGAAGGCCTTTGCACTTCATAACTGAGAAGAAAAGAGCATAGCCCATTTCTTTGTATTTGCACTTCATAATTGAAAAGAAAAGGGAAGAGCATAGCCCATTTCTTTGTATTTGCACTTCATAATTGAAAAGAAAAGGGAAGAGCATAGACATTACATTCTAGTTGGTTCTATCCCGTAGGTTTTCCCCATGTACATCTTGTGTTCATTGTGTGATGGTCTTTTATTTGTGTAGCTTCTTTCATTTTGGTTTTAGTTAATTTAGTATTTTCATGCATGAAGCTAGAAACATCAAACTTGAATCTTGAGTGAAACATTCCATAACAACATATTTCAGAAAACTTGTAAGATCTATTGTGACAAACTGTTTCCAATGGATATCCCCGATAGCTTACAAAACACTTTGCCTCCACTTGGTAGAGTAGTGCTCATTTAGGAAAGGATGGGTCAACAACTCTACATTGGCTACCTCTTCTTAGGATCTCTCCAAACTATTTGTTTTAGGAAATCTTAGATTTGAGGTGAAAGTGATGTAAGCAACTCATGCAACTCCTTTGTGCAGTCAATCCAATACATTGCATTGAAGGAACTATAAGTGCGGTTCCATGGATACATACCAGTGGCCAACTCCAACATAGATCATCCAAGAGAAAAAATATTAGAAATAGGTTCTTATCCCTCCTCATTCACTACCTATAGAGATATCCACTAAGGGGTCCCCCTCAATTGCAGGGCCTCCTAGCCCTTCTCCTTAGCACCAAAACTCTTGGCAAGTTAGCAAAGAAAAAGTAAGAAAAGCTTCACACCAATGGCACCCACAAGAACAATATTTCCCTTGATATCACATTACATAATCCCCTACCTATTTTTACAAGGAAAATCTCTCTATGGCTAGGGAAAAACCACAATAGATGGAAATGATTGTAGAAATCAACTCTAATCTCATATATGCTATATAAGAAAATATGCTAACGAGACAAGATAAAGAGCCTACCTCGTCCAGACGTTTGATGAAGTCCATCGTTGAACACTTGACTCAAAGCAATACACCTATAACTTGTCCTCAACAACCAAGAAACACAAGCATATGGTGATAATGTATAAAGTTAGCACATTCAATAGCATAATCCATCAACATTCATAACAAATACACCCATGGAATAACAATTCAAATATTTGCAAGATATTTATTGGATGAGAAAAGAGTATTTCTATTAAAATGTAATCAGCGGAAGTGAATGAATTACAAAATTCTGCGTCAACACGGTTCGAAACCGAGAAAATAAGTCCCTTCCAGTTGGGCTTCCACCACTTCAATCCTCCACCAAAGGAAAGCTCATATAAGAGAGACAATGAGGTTCTCAATCAAGTAGGGAAGAGCTTGGGTGTGGAACAATGTGTTCAGACTTAAAAGGAGCAAGGGATGTAGATTCAATATGAAGTGAATAATTTCTCTAGAGTAACTTTGCTCTCAAAGTTGAATTCCTCTCCTCTTTTCCATAGCTCGGATATGGCCCTTTTATAGCCTTCAAATGGAATTGAAGGGTCGATTCAGAACATTTCCAGTATATGGAAGGTCAAGGATCATGGATCTTGTGACGTGGCATGGAAACCCGACACCATTTTTTATTTGGGCACAAAACCCGATGTACGCAGGTTGTAGCGGTGCAACCTATACTCATGATGTACAATAGTTAGGGTGCATATATGTGGAAAAATATTGTTTTTAGCTCTAGGATTTGCAAAAAGGGACTTCAAGTCTGCATAGGGAAATGGAAACAGGCCTTCTAAGAAAATTTGCATAAGGTGAGGCAAATCTTGCTATAACACATATGGAGGCAATGAATTCCACTTAGGATGCCATGAGTGTAAGCCATGATATTAGATTCATTCAACCACCATCCAAACTAAAAGAAAGCATAGGTGTAAAATACACTTACTACACTAATTAATGAGAGAAGAATGTGCAAAAACTAAATAAACATAATTGTGGTAACAAAAATACAAAAACATACAACCATTAAACAATGATTATCGGGGAAAACCTTTTCGGGAGAAAACCCCTACAAGCCAAAGCACACTGAATGCATTATTCAACAACTAAGAAATGGTTACAATACATTACAGAGTTTGTGTGCTCTCAACAGGAATATTAAATAGCATGGATGTTCCGGAGAAATTTTGGAAGCATAATAGTAAGTTAAAAACTCTATATTTACCTCCAACCCAAGCTCTCAATAAATAAGCATAACAAAACCATAAACCATTTATGGTTCTCCAATTTTGCATGTTGGAAACCATCATCAATTAATTGGCCAAGTGTTATTGCTCAACATTAATTTCTTGCCACTACTCAACATTCCTTGAGTTAATTGCTCTGCTACAAATATGCAAGGTGTATGACATAGTTTTCTCAACATTCTCCCCAAAGAAATGGTATTGGATATCAATGTGCTTTGTTTTCACATGAAAGGTTGGGTTCTTAGCTAAACAAACGACATTATTAATATCACATTGAACTATAATAGCTCTCTAGCTTATCCCTACATCTGAACACCATTTAATAACCCAAATGGTCTTCTTACAAGCATGAGTAGTTTCCATATACTTTGCCTCTACAGTAAACAAATAGACCACCACTTGTTGCTTTCTCATCCAACTTATTGTTTCACCAAACCATCGAAACACATATCTGATGGTAGATCTCCTTCTATCTACACCCCTCTCCCAATCAAAATCTGCATAACCTTATATATCCACTGATTTTTGGTCCCCTAAAACATTATTGTGATAACAAATGTAATATTCAAAAGTATCTTGCAAATACTTGAAGACCCTCTTCATTGTAGCAGGCTAATGTTCACGTCTAAGATTAACCATGAATCGACTCAAGACTCCCACTGTTTGGGAAATTTATGGTCTAATACAGACTGTAGCATACATCAATACACCAATTGCACTAGCATAAGGAACATAAGCCATATCCTCCACTATTGTGGGTGTTGTAGGACATTACTCCATTGAAATCTTAGTTCCATAGAAATTAGAAAAGACAATGGCCTACAATCTACCATGCAAAAAATTTGCAGTGTAGAGTTCACATACTTACTCTGGCTTAACCAAATATTTATGGTCTTGATCTCCATTCCTAAGATATATTTTTCATCCCCCAAGTCCTTCATGCCAAATTGTGCTAAATGTTGAGACTTCAAATCACATCCTTACTATTACCAAAAAAATAACATATCATCTACATACAAAGTGATAACGAGGAAATGACCACCACCATGTTTGTAATATACAAATTGATTTGATTTGGATATTAGAAATACCAATCCCAACACAAAAGAATCAAACTTTTGGTACCACATTCTAAGACATTGTTTGAGACCATATAAACACCTTTTTAATTTGCAAGCAAATAACTCTTTAACTTTTTCAATGTAGTGCTCTTGTTGTGTCTTATAGATCTCCTCCTTCAAGTCATCGTGTAGGAATGTTGTTTTCACATCCATTTATTCTATCTCTAAATAAAAAGATTCTACTACAAATAATAGAAACTTGATAAATTTTTACTTAGCAACTGGGGAAAAATATCACCAAAGTATATCCCCTCAACCTAGGCATATCCTTTCTCAACCAATCGTGCCTTGTAATTTTCATCTTCTTTTTTAAACACTCGTTTTCATCCAATGTGTTTCTATCCATTAGGAAATGGTACTAAGTCACATGTATCATTATTTCTAATATGATCCATAATTAAGGGATTGAGAGTCCACACAATTCACCAATACAGATTCCTAATGTGGAGTAAAATTACTCTGTCTTATGTAATTACTATTGGACTGGAATATGCTCCACCATATTAAATCACATGTATTGAGACATTATTTGAAACCCCTATGTCTATGTTATGCTACAATAACTATGAGTTTTGGCTCTAAAGGAAATTACACACCGTGCTACAAAATTGAAATCAATTTTTTGTACAACAAAATATTCTACTATCACATTCCAATTATGAGTTAAAAAAAGAAATATTTTGCTACAGAATTGTTGGTACACCTCAAAATTATTTGCTAATAGGTTGTTGATCACACCAAGGCAACAACAAAATTGATGAAACGGGTAATAACCATTTGTGGGTAAGTGAGTTGATGTCTCAAGCTGCAAAGAATAGCTAGGGATGCATCCAACCAATATAAAAATGAATCAAAACATGGTTGTGTGCAAAAATAGATCTGTGGTATGTGTTTAAAAAAATGAATTGTTGTGTGTAAAAATAGATTTGGTGCATGCATATGCATATAGCAATGTCCAACTCCTTAGGGGGGGAATGATTCACAACATGGTTGTGTGCAAAAATGGATTTGTGGTTTGTGTTTAAACAAAAAAGAATTGTTGTAAGTGTAAAATTCAAAATTGGCACATATACTTCAACATTTAATGGGGATTCTATTAAGCTTGTGAGATAAATACAGAGGGGTGAGCTATAAACAGATTGTGTCTATTGTTACTCATTGACAATACAAAATTGAATGCATCCATGGCTCATAGACACCTTTGCTCATCATGGATAGGCTATGTGACTCCTTTGTCTTCCGATATTCAAGCAAGTTGCCCTCTTTGAGCTCTCATTTCTGCTACTATTCCCAAGTTCCCCTTGCATATCCTTGTTTATCTCTTCACTATATTCTTCATTTATTTCAATGGGGTGCCTTTGGAAGATCGGCCATCATAATGGTTTGTTTCCACTTTCAATTTTGTCGAAAAAGACAAAATAAAATAAAAAGAACAATGACATGCTTATTACAAATTTACAAGAGGATCCAATTTGGAACACGCCTCCCCATTTATAGGATTTTTGGTCCCCAAAATCTTCAAATCCTTTTGATATTCTTCTTCTCCTATTATCAAGCAAACTTTGGAAAATCTCCAAGAAAGGGTGCCTTCGTTGTAGGATGGAAGATAAGAGTTGAATAAGGGATACCTTTGGCATAAGAATGATGTCCATATTATGGATAGATATGACATTCATTTTTGTAACAGGTCATTGGAAAACCACCACTCCTTGGGCTACAAGTGGAAGCAACTCCTCTTTACCCTTGACCTTGACTCTCCAAGTTTCCTTCTTGGTTGTTCTATTTTTGGGATGGATTTTCGGGTGAAGCCTCCAACATTTGGACTCCCAATGTCCATTTAATATATAGTGCTAGAAATAGTACCTACATGATCTTCTTTTCCTTCTAGAGTGCCAACAATTGCTAGCCTTATGACCCCTTTCCTTGCAACAAAAACAAACCAAAGATACTATCCCATACGTTTTCGGTTTGTGATGATGCTTGTTGGATTGGTTTCTTAGTCCCCCAAGAGTTGGAGGAACTTTGGGTGGTGGAATCATCTCTTTGTTTCTCTCTTCCAAGCCTATGCAATAAAATTTGAGTGGCTTGTTGCACATACATTTTCTAGCTACCTTTTCCTCCATGGGAATTCCTTCTTTTTTTATTCTTCTTGCCTTGACGAAGGTGGTTTGACTTGAACTTGTGCTAGATTCTTGTCTACTGAATCCTAGGCCTTCATACTTGGGAATTCGTTGATCTACAATGGGGATCATAATCCCTTGGCCTTGTCTATCATACCCCATTTGCTTCATGAGCTTGGAATCGATGCCTCTAGTATGCTTTTCAAAGTCAATTAAGGTCTCTTTAGGAAGGATCTTATAATGTAAGTAAATATGAATCTTAAGTTAGTAATGGTGCTAGATTCGATAGTGGAAATGGAAGGGGCTTTCTTGGTCTCTTGGACAACTACTTGTATATCCTTCAAGGTCTCATCCTTCGCTGCCAAGTCCTAATATAGCTTAGAAATCACTTGGTGAACCTCTCCTATTACCAATTATCTAGCTGAATGAATTTCTCCCCCAATTGCAAGATATGCAATTTTCTCATGTCTAAATTATTCCCTCATGATGATAAAGGAGTCCTAGTACTTAGAAATCTCTTTTTCCAACTCATCTTATCTCTACCTCCAATACCAACTTTCTTCTTGGATCTTCCTATTGAAGTCTCTTAACTCTTCCAAGTTCTCCCTCTTCAAGGATTTTCCCATGGCAGCTGCTTCAAGTTCTCTGATGAACCCACTATGATATCATATGATCCATAATTGAGGGAATAAGAGTCCACATAATTCACCAATATGAATTCCTAACGTGGAGTAAAAATAGTCTATCTTATGAAATTACTATTAGACTAGAATATGCTCCACCATATTAAATCACATGTATTAAGACATTATTTGAAAACCCTTTGTCTTTGTTCTGCTATAATCATTGTGAGTTACATCTCTAAGGGAAATTAAACACCATGCTACAGAACTAAAATCAACACTTCGAACAACAAAATATACCATTATTGCATTTCAACTCTGTGTTAGAAAAAGAAATACTTTGATACAGAACTATTGATACACCTCAAAATTAGTTGCTCATAGGTTGTTGATCATACCAAGGAAACAATAAAATCCATGAAAGAGGGAATAACCATTTGTGGGTAAGTTAACCAATGTCTCAAGCTACAAAGTGTTATGATCCAACTTCTTAAAAATGATTAAAAGTCAATGAATATAATCCACTTCAAGGGTGAAACCTCCCTTTAAAATATATCCAATTTAGAAGACAAGATGATATGCTTATACAATGATTCTCCTTTATTATAAATTCATTGGGTGTGGAGTTTAGATGTGGAACCTCATGATGGAAACCTATCGTGGGAACCTAGACTATGTAGAACCCCTATAACCGGAACCATAGATAACCAGGTTGCCCAAGCCTTTAATAAAATGATGAAGGAAAGTATGAAAATCAGCTGAGTGTTGAGGTTAAATATGGATCATGTGATGGGCATGATATTGGATCTCGATCGTCCATCAAAGATCGATGGTTAGGAGAAGGCTAGTGGGATCAAGCTCGCAAAATCATGCTCATGGGGTTAGGATCATGGGAGAAGGTCCACGGGGATTACACCAGTATATCTGCAGGGAAACCTCAAGGCATGGTAAAGGGTTTGAGCCCGAAGACACAAGGTCACAATCCTAGCGGGCTATGGGCTTAGGAAAGAATAGGGTCTTGATGATGTGATAGCCAGATGGAATAAGCCCACGAGCCAAAAGAGGATGAGAGTCGTTGATCAATGGGATAATAAATATGGTCCAACATATCAGTCGAGCCCAATGGCCTGTAGAATATTGTGTAGTTTGGAGACCCCACAGTGATCTAGACTGTTAATCAGGTTGATCACCCACCATCCAATCTCTCATACTAGCATGTTTTCTAGAAAGGAGCCAGGAGTGAATAAGATGTCATGTTATCTTGTCGATTCATCATGCCATGTTGGCATGACATATTAGGGGACATGTCAGCAAGGTTATAGGAGTCAAAGATGGGCATGTGGCAGGTGACACATGGAAGAGGACATGTGTCCTCCTGTGGTAGAGTCAGGACAAGTAGGAGAATTTCTTGATCGAGCATGTTACAATCCATGGAGAATCCTGAAACATTGGTTCCGATCAAACTAGACCATCCAATCTGTCAGGCGAGAACATTATCACAGCCTACGACCCGTGGAAGGATTTGTGTGCATATTAATTCAGGGGAGTTTGAAGGCATGAGTCTCCACTGGTGTTGCAGGATGCAATCCACGGGAGGAACCACTTGGTGGGATGTAGGGATTTCTATAGAAGAATTTCCCTATGAAGAGAGTTCTAGTAGTTTTGTGGGATTTGAAGGCCCACAAGTCTGCGCTAGAGGATTTATAAGCGGATCCACATCAACTAGACATGGGGAGAGGTTCACATGGCTTCCATGTGGATAGAGTGATGTCATCTATGTAGAATTCCCTTGGAACATTTATAAGGCCATAAATTTTTCCAACCATCGCTCGGATTTTAGCATAATTCTAGTCTTTGGAATGTTCTTGAGGAGCAGAATTGGATTATGTGCTCAGAGTAGAGAAATAAGTCATGGTCTAAAAGACGGATTAGAAAGAATAAGAGAAAATGTGTACACCCCACCAGTACTAAGGAGGTTTAGTGGGGGTCGGGTGTGTTATAGTTGTAGTCTCAAAAATACCCAATCACCCTCCTCAAATTGTCTTTCACTTCAATGTTGATCTACTTGTTGCTTCATCTTGTTTTGTGCCATTTTAAGTTTTTCCTTAAGAATTGTCAAAGTTTCTTTAGTATTTTCCATATGTGACGTTACTGCCTCCACTTTGGAATGGTCCTACAAAAAGTATGAGATACTAGGAGTTGGATATCCATAAAGGGCTTAAAATGGGTACATATTAGTAGATGTGTGATAGGTGGTATTATACCATCATTCTGCAAGAGGAAGCCACTTCACCCATTGAGATTGTTGTCTAAAGAATATCAACATAGATAACCCTCTAAAAATATGTTAATTATTTTTGTTTGACTATCTGTTCGGGGATGATATGTTTAGCTCATAGTTATTGTTGTTCCACTCATCTTCCATAATTATTTCCAAAAAATTCCTGTGAATTTTGGATCTCTGTCACTTACTATTACTTTAGGAAATCCAGGAAGTCTATGAATTTCATTCATGAACACTTCTGCAACTTGACTTGTCGTATATGTACTTTGAATTCCACAAAAATGTGCATATTTTGTGAGTCTATCCAAACCACAAAAATGGAATCCTTACCTTCTAATTTCAATAAACCTATAATGAAATCCATTGATATCTCTTCTTATCTTTGATTTGGTATGTGTAAAGGATGGCGTAACCTTGGAGTTTTTACTATTTCTCCTTTATTTATTTGGCAAACTTAACATTCTCTTACAAACTTTTAAATGTATTTCTTCATTCCTTCCAAAAATAAATCTGTTTTTATCCTTTGATATGTTTTAATGAACTGTGAATGTCCTACCATTGGAGAATCATGAGACTCCCTTAACATTTTTTTTCTTCAACTTTTATTGAGGGCATAAAAATATTCTCCCCTTGTACCAAATAATATCTCTCTTCCACTCCCAATGTTCCATAGAGTTCATCTCTTCCTTTATACATTCTATTTTATGTCTAATACTATTGTCATGTTTCCATTCATGGCAAGCTTCTTCCAACCACACAGGAATGGAAGATGTAGTGGAATATAAACTTGAGGATTCTTCTATTCTAGAAATGGCATTTGTGACCACATTGTCCTTCCCCTTTTTGTAGATTATTTCAAAATCAAACCCTTGCATTTTTGCTACCCATTTTTGTTGCTCTTTTGATGACAATATTTTCTCCAAAAAGTACTTTAGTTTATCATGGTCTGTCTTGACTTTAAAATGCCTCCCAATGAGATATTGCCACCATTTTTTTTTATTGCATGTAAAATTGCTTCCATTTCTTTTTTATATATAGATTTCACCAAGTATTTTCCCTTTTATTGCATCCTTTCTTGAAGCATCTCTTCAACTGTAAGAATGAAATCTCCCTTATAGAAATAGGTCTTGGAGTTCGTTTGACTATCCTCTTCTTTCTTTCTTTATCATGACAAGTAAAAGTCTTGTTATGACAATGTAGAACATCATGATGCACATCCAACCAATCCATTCCAATGAGGACATCATATGAGCCAAGTGGTGTTATATGTAGGTCTACAATAGTACTAACACCATTCATATCTAATGGATATCCCTTGACAATCTCATTAATTTTCCTTTAGTCCCAATAGCTAGTTGAACCAACCATGATTTTTCATAATTACTTCTCTTCAAATGAAATTGTTCAACCGAATTAGATTCAATGTAACTATGACTTGCTCCTAAATCAATTAAAATTGCAATAGATTGATTGACAATCTTACCTTCAACATCAATCATGTTTGACTGATAGTATGCTTATTGGTTTTTCAAGGCTGCAAATATTATTGGGATGTTCCTACCCACATCTTCCATTGTAGTCGCTTCCTATATGTTGTGCAAAATTCCTCATTCTATCTCTCTTATGAGGACAATCTCTATACAAATGGTCTCCTTCACATCCCCAACGTTTGATTGGTTGCCTTTCCCTTTTCCATGCCTTTTCTCCAAGGATTTAGCCATCTTGGATCCACTCTAAGTTGGTTGACTTTGTTGATATGTGTTAGTATTGTTCCTATAGAAAGGAGGTTTGAATCCCTTCTTCTTCTTGTCTAGTTTGTCATTTTTCTTATATTTTCAAGACTTCTAGAAAATTGCTCTGCATTTGTTTTGATCACATAGATATTTGGATTTCTTGATGGTCTCTTCA
>CBVK0102219567.1:0-13384 GCA_900067695.1 Picea abies
CAACATATATTAAACAATAATTAATTAATTAATTAATTAATTAATTAATATTATTAATAATTAATCATTACTTAACTAATACATATTAGGACAGTTAATTATTTACTTAACTATACTTGATAAACCTTAAGCAACTATTTAACCAGGGTTGTTACAAAATGTTTGCATTTTCTAAAGCTGAGAATCAAGATGCTATTGCACGAGAAGAACATCTTGAAGATACAATAGATTGGTTGGATCAAGAAAGGCTAATGTTCAAAAGTTTGGACAACGACAGTGACACAGAAACTAGACATACACATAGTGGGGGCGCATTAAGAGAAGTTCATCTTGCAAACCTGTTTAAGTAGAACTATGGGCAGGAATGTTTCTACAGTGGAGAAGAAGTAGATCTAATAGATGAAGAACATTCATAACCCAATAAGGAAGAGGAAGGAGACACCGAAAATCTTCACCAAGGAGAACCTGAAACCTCAGAAACTGTGCAGACCATCAAAGTAAGTACTATTATCTTTCCTGTTGATTCCGTATTAAGAAACCAGAGTAATCCCAGTCACTAGAGCATCCAAATCACTTTCAATAGTAGTCCACCACATATTCAGTTAGGAACCCTAGGAATATCTATGGTATATGAGATGAGACTCCCTATCTTTAGGGGAGATGGATCTGAAGATCCTGATCAACATTGGTTCCTATGTGAAGCTGTATGGAACATTAAAAATGTCACAGATGAAGAAAAGAAATCAGTTCAGTACAAATCTCAGAGATCATGCACTGAGTTGGTACATGAAACTTGTCCAAGGACATGCACAGCCTAAGCCATTGAATCAAATCAAGAACGCATTGATTTCATAATTCAAGAAACTAAGTTAGAATCCCAATGCATCACAGAGTTGAAGGAGATCAAGTAGAAGGTGGTTGAACCTGTTTGGGAGTTCAATCAAAGATTCAAGACCTTAATAGGCTCATTGACTTTTCAGATCCTAGACAAATAGAACAAGGAATGGTTCATTGTTTCCATTCTACCACATATCAGAGTTCCCCTGATGTAATAGAAGATTTCTTCATAGCCCGAGGCGTTGGAGATTGCCATGAATCTAGAATCAACCCCCTATGGGAGAATCCAGCTTAGGTATGATTCATATCCTGAGTCAGTTAACTAGTTTGTCTCTACAGGTCAAAGATATGAAGAAAGACAAGGGAAATGATAAAAGAAAAGACATATGGTGTGTCAGAGGCATATCAAAAGACCATGACAAGGAACACTTCCCTCTATTCAATGAATACTTAGATTATGGAGCCCCAAGCCCCTTGAAGCAAGTCACCTTACCATGGTGCGAGGTATGCAGAAGCATACATCGTAATGGTGAGTGCTACTATATGCAAAAGTATGTTCAGACACCTAAAAATTTGTACTGTACATTCTGTAAGTCTATAGGACATCATGATAGGGACTGTAGGGCTTACGATCTCATGCATGAAAGGTCAAGAGACATATATAAGATTCAAGGCAAAGTAAAGCAAGAAGGAAAGACTACGCAGTATAACCCTCTTGGGAGAGGAAACTTCAACCCTCGCGGTGGATTCAGAGGAAGAGGACGAGGAGGAGGAATGATTCAAGGCCGAAGGAATGATTCAAGGCCGATGACATATCATCGTTTATACCTGTGCACAGCCAGGGCACCTTACAAGGGATTGTTAGAACCCTTGTACCATTTGCAGCTAATGCAGCTCGATTGACCATGTTATAGAAGATTGTCATGTTCTACTAGCTAAGCTTAAGGAAAGACGAGGACCTCAACAGAACCCACAAGTGAAACTGATCTACGATGAACGTCGTGAGAAGACCCTAGAGTCGCTTCTATAACCAGAGGAGACATTGTTACAAGAGAAGACAGATGGACCCAAGGGAAGACTACAAAATATTCAGGAATCAAGAAAGATGTAGAGAAGACCCAAACTTTTGATGCAAATAAAGAAAGAAAAATATTTGAGCAAGCAAGAACAGAGTTCAGAGTAGACCAAGGTTCTTCATTGATGACAAAACCAGAAGTAAGAGAGTATGGAATGTCTCATGCATTTGATCAGTCTGCTTCGACAAGAGAAAGAAAAGAGGTAAGCAAGCTCATGGACTTTTTACATACTTGTATTAAGTTGATTCAAGATGAAAGCATTGTACAAGAATTGCAAAATTTAATCAGACAATATGAGAAAGGAAATATAGATCCCTTACTGAATAGGGAAGTACACCAAATTGGTAATAAGAGAAGGAAAACTAAGGAATTACATTTGAATTCTCAAATAGGAGAGTATGAGATAGACTATGTGGTCCTTGAATTAGGGTCGGAGGTCAATGTCATGACGAAGCAAACCTAGGCATGGATGGGAAAACCGAAGTTGATATATTCCCCTATCAGGCTTAGGATGGATAATCAACAAGCTGTAAGTCGTATTGGTAGATTGGAACATGTCCCTGTGGACATCGACAGAGTAAGAACGTTTGAAGATTTTGAGGTAATTAAAATAGTTGATGACAATTGCCCTTACCCTGCGCTGTTAGGAATTGATTGGGCCTTCAATAACTCTACTATTTTTGACTTAAAGAAGAGACATATGACTTTCAAAAAGGATGGCCTTAGGTTCATTGCACCCTTAGATCCAGATGAAGGTCAGTGATACGCAGAGCCCATCAGAGAGGAAGACTTCACATATGAACTGGAAAACATCTACAAGATAACAATTAGACAACAAGATTATATTAACCCTACAATTGATGGGAATCTAAGATGGCGAAGTGAGAGCGCATGTTCATCAGATTCATAAGAAGCACTAGATAATTGGCAGAATAAGATGTATGAAGTATCTACAAGAAGATGTGCTAGATTAACCAGAGAAATTCGCTGGATCGACACAACAGTAAGTAACCTACCCACATTTGATGGTTTGAATCCATTACAAGATTTCCTATCAGAATTTGAAGCAAGTGTACCAACACAACAGAGGTTGTTGGAAATGGATGAGGCCTTGAAATCCACACCAACAATATGGTGGGAGATGCATAAAAGTAATATCATAGACTGGACACAATGCCGTAATTTGATGACAATGAGGTTCTCAACACAAATTGAAAGCGGCGAAGTAAGATACACAGGTCAAAGCTTCCCAAAGGACCATGTGCGACGCTGTGAAGAAGTCTGGAGTGACATTCCACGAGAACATTGGGTGCACAAATTCATTAAAATGATGGATATGACCCCTATTAAGTGATACCTTCAAGCAGAGCTACGCCTCATCACTACAGATTGGGAAGGTATAAATTAGAATTTTATAACTACCTTCTTATTTGATAGTCAATATCCATCAGTAGATTAAGCATTACATATTTTGAGACAGAAAGTATTCGAGGAGATATCTAGCCTTCCCTTGGAACAATAAGAGAATGAATGGACTACACCTCTCCAAAAACTGCAAGGCTGTTACAACATCAATACGGATGAAGATAATGATCCCAGGAAAGTGAACATCCCAGAAACAGAAGTCCAGAGAGATGTGGAAGGACCAGGAGTTGAGCTATCATTCATTGGACAACCGATTAAGATTAATAAAGTCAATATTGGAATAGAGGAGACACCAAAGATTGCCAATGTCGGAGATTATTGGGATGTTGCTACCATTGACAAGACTACTGATTTGTTGCACGAGTATCAAGACTTGTTTCCGACCAAGTTCACTGATATGAAGGGAATCAAAGGGACCATGGGTGAGATGAGGATCCATTTGAAACCATATGCTAGACCAGTCAAAGAGAGACCTTATAGACTAAACCCTAAATACAAGGAGAAAGTGAAGATTGAGCTTGGCAGAATACTGGAAGTAGGGATTATAGAAGTTGTTGAAGAATAAGAGTGGATCAGTCCTATGGTGGTGCAAGACAATAAGAAAATCAATATCATGAGTTGCGTAGATATTAGGAAGATGAACAATGCTTTTTTGCATGACCCCTTCCATATACCCTTCACTGACGAAGTGTTGGATAATGTGGGAGGCCAGGAGGTCTATTCTTTTACAGATGGCTTTTCAGGATACCATCAGATCCGGATTGCCAAGGAGGACCACCATAAGACAACATTTTTCACAGAATGGGTATCCTACAATATACAGTGATGCCATTCAGATTGAAGAATGCCCCAGCCAACTTTTCCAAGGTGGTAGTCAAAGCGTTCAAAGAATTTTTTCATAAATTTCTAGAAGCATATTTTGATGATTGGACTATGTTTAGTTTGTTGAAAAATTACATTGAATTTCTAAGGCTAATGTTGGATAAACGCAGGCAGTGTCAAATTGCTTTGAATATGAAGAAGTGCATCTTCTTCTCACCATTTGGAGTATTGTTAGGTCATATTGTATGCAAGCAAGGATTGTTCGTTGATCCATCTAAAATTTCCATTATAGTTGATTTGCCACCTCCCACATTAGTCAAACAACTGCACACTGCACTGGGACATACTAGCTACTACACGAAGTTCATCAAGGGATATGCTCAGATTACAACACACATGGAGAATCTTTTAAAGAAGGAATGTCAGTTTGATTGGATAGTAGAATGTCAGCAGAGCTTCGGCACACTAAAACAAAAAATGGTTACTGTGCCCATTCTGGTCTTCCCAGACTGGACCAAGGAGTTTCATGTGCATGTCGATGCATCTTCAATTTCTTTAGGAGTTGTGTTAGCACAACCATAAACAAGAGACATTGAACACCCTCTAGATTTTTCTAGAAGGAAGCTATCAACTGCTGAGATTAATTATACCACTACTGAAAGAGAGGGATTAGCCATGGTGTATGCACTGCAGAAATTTTTCCACTATTTGTTGGGAGGACACTTTAAAATGTTTACTGATGACTCCACGCTGAAGTACCTAGTCAACAAGCCAGTTTTTGGGGGGAGAATATGAATATGGTTGCTGCTATTTCAAGAATATGATTTTGAGGTCATAGTAAAGCCAGGAAGAATGAACAAGGGTCCTGACCACTTGTCAAGGTTGGAACATGGAGAAGAGCCCACTAATTTCAAAGACACACTATCATATGCATAGTTGCTAGCCATTAGAAAGATTGATGACCACTTTGCAGAAATTTCCCGTCAACATGAATGACACCTAGTGAGTATACAATTCCTCCTAAGAAAAAATTAGTGGTGCACACTGCCGATTTCTCACTTATAGCTAGACATCTATACAATATGGGACTAGGTGAGATATTGCAAAGGTGTTTTATGGAGGCAGAACAACCGCTGATCCTCGCAGAAGCTCATGAAGACATCGCAAGAAGACATTATGCAAGGAAAGAAACTATGCAGAAGGTTCTTAGAGTTGGCCTTTGGTGGCCTACCTTACACAGAGACGCTAAATACTATTCTAGAGCCTCCGATGTATGCCAAAGGGTTGGGAAACCATACAGAAGAGATGAAATTCCATTAGCACCACAACTGACACTACAAGCATTTGAAAAATGGGCCATTGACTTCGTTGGACCTATAAACCCACCAGGAAAGCACACAGGATAAAGGTACATAATTACAACAATGGAGTACTTGACCAGATGGGTTGAAGAAAAAATAGTTAAGGACTGTAGTGAAACTACAGTTGCGTGCTTCATATTTGATGACATCATCACCAGGTTTGGATGCCCAAAGATCCTTATGAGTGATCAAGGTACATATTTCATCAATAAGAAAGTTGAAGCCCCAACTGAAGAATTTGTAGTCCACCATCAGAAGAGAACACCATACCATCCACAAGAAAATGGGACAGTTGAAGCATTCAACAAGATTTTGGAAACAACACTAACCAAGATTTGTTGTGTGAACAGAGATGATTGGGATCTAAGAGTACAATCAATGTTATGGGCCTACATAACCACTTGTAAGAAGCTAACAATGCAGACCCCTTTTAAGTTGGTATATGGTCTTGAAGCTATTGTTCGAATGGAATATTTGGTACCAAGACTAAGAATTGTTGCCTTTACAGATATTGATGACCCTAGTGTTGTTCAAGAAAGGCTTGCACAGTTGGTCTAACTTGAAGAAGACATATTTATCACAGGATTCCATCAGCAAGTACATAAGGAAAGAGAAAAGGCCTACCATGACAAACACATAAAGAATAAGGCATTTAGATAAGGAGACATATTGCTGGTCTATGAAAAAAATTTCGTCAAGAATCCAGGGAAGTTTAGAACGCATTGGCTTGGGCCATACGATATCGCTTATGTCATAGAAGGAGGAGTTGCACAACTGAAGACATTAAAGGGAGAATGGAGGTAAGGGTTAGTGAATGGGAGTCGATTGAAATTGTACTATGACAACGAGTTTCCTCGCAACTCTTAGTAAAGGTATGAAGAAAAGGGTCTAGGTACCAGGTGCAGTTGAAACGGGGTACCAGACACAAAAACGACAGTCTTCACTTGTAATAAGAGAAAGCATAAAGCAGAAATCAAAGGATGCACTTCGCAGTCCGAAGTCAAAATACAACAGAAAGGTCAGATCTGAAGTGCCTCACGATGAGTCACAGGTGAGTGTTGGGGGCCTATTGGCCCTTAGTTATGGAAGAAATTGAAGATCAAGGAAGGAAAGGGAGAAAGTGAACTTCATGGAAGACACAGTGAATGATGCTATGTCGAAGTGAGCAAAAGAGAAGAAAAGATGGAGCAAAGCCTAAGAAAGAAAGTCGTTGGGAAAGAAGATCGAGAATGACAACTCAACAAGGAAGAATGACCATGGACAACTCAACAAGAGGGAAAATCCACCATTAGATGATTTGGAGAACTGTGCGAGAAGGAAGGAAAGACAGGTTGACGAAGCCCTGAAATCATGGGTCAAGTTGACCTAGGGTTTTAGACACCTAGGGTTTTAGTATCTAGGGTTTTGAGACTTAGGTTTTGGCCTAAGAATGTCAATGAGTGATTGTAATGTATAAATAGAGGTCTAAAGGAACTAGGATCGATTGGTGTCAAGTTGATTGAGAATTCATTGTTGTTGTGTGTCGAAGTGAGTAAGATTGTGTGAGAGAGAAGTGCTGAGTGTGAGAGCCTTATGGTGTTGTAAGATCTTCAGCTGGGTGTGAAGATCAAACCTGTAGATGGGTGCACAGGGAGGGGAGATAAACGAAGGAGAAGAGAGAATATATGCTAGCTAAGAGTGCAGATAAGAACTGTATGCTTTACTTAAATATAATATAGCATAGTTTTGTGGACATAGCCCTAGAGAGAGGGTGAAACACATATATTTTGTGTTGTGTGTGATTGGTATTTTGTATCTGTCATTTATATACTGTTAGTGCATTGCTGTGGTAGATCAGATAGATGCATGGAATGCATGAAAGATGATAAGTGATATAGGAATGTTGTTTTGTTCTTGTGTGAGATGCACTTGATATTCCCTTTGGTTGTAGACATCTCTGTCCTGCAACCCCCTCATAGTTGCTTCAGGTGAGACTGCATCTGCTTCGTAGGTGTTGCCAAAAGGGCCGGTAGCTAAGGCTTATTGGTGCACTCTTGGTCTACCCCTATGCCAACAAATGTTGTGGCCCAAGACTTGGTCCAATGCCTCAACTCCCCACCACTCCACACCTGGCCCTAGATTATCTTGGTTGGGTACAAAAGGAAGGCCCTTGTCTCAGTGTCTCTTGATGTTGTGTGGTGACCTTTGCTATTGGTCCTTTTCAGGATATCGTGGTATGTGATGTCTCTCCTTTAGATTGTGTCAATTTGTTACTTGGCCTTCCCAACACGTTGTTTATCATGATAAATCTCATCAATACCACATGCAACATGAGGGGTGCACCTATGTTGTTACATCTTTTGCTGTTAAATCCACCCAACCTATTACCAGACAAGTGATCATTAATCAAATCAGTCTAAACAAATGCGTCTCTTTGTTCTTGCTTCGCCCCATTAAACTAGACAACCTTGAGATCGGAAGAGCCCAATGCCTCAACTCCCCACCACTCCACACCTGGCCCTAGATTATCTTGGTTGGGTACAAAAGGAAGGCCCTTGTCTCAGTGTCTCTTGATGTTGTGTGGTGACCTTTGCTATTGGTCCTTTTCAGGATATCGTGGTATGTGATGTCTCTCCTTTAGATTGTGTCAATTTGTTACTTGGCCTTCCCAACACGTTGTTTATCATGATAAATCTCATCAATACCACATGCAACATGAGGGGTGCACCTATGTTGTTACATCTTTTGCTGTTAAATCCACCCAACCTATTACCAGACAAGTGATCATTAATCAAATCAGTCTAAACAAATGCGTCTCTTTGTTCTTGCTTCGCCCCATTAAACTAGACAACCTGACCAACCCTGCACCTCCAACCATGGATCCCTTGCTCCAAGAATTTGCTGATGTCTTCCCCCAACACATGGGATTTCTCCCATATCGATCTATTGAGCACACAATTAATCTAATTCATGGTGCTTCTTTTCCCAATGCCCCATCCTATTGCCTCGCTCCTCGATAACTATTGAGATAGAAAACGAAATTGGCCAACTTTTGAACTCAGAACATTTAAACCTTCATCATCTCCTTGTGCATCCCCATCCTTTATTATTCCAAAAAATATGACTCATAATGGTGCCTAGTAACTGAATACTATGTCCTTAATGAAGCCACAGTTAAAAATTTCTACCCCTACCCCAGATTAAGGATTTGTTGGACCACTTACAAGAGGCTTGTTTCTTCATAAAGATGGATTCGATACTTGGCTACCATCAAGTTTGCATGAATGCAACAGACACATGGAAGAATACTTTCAAGACAAAGTTTGGGATTTTTTAGTGGTTGGTAATTCCATTTGGAATGAAAAATGCATTGGCCACATTTATGAGATTAATTAATGATATTTTTAGGCCACACTTGGGTAAGTTTGTGTTCATTTATCTTGATTATATATTGGTATTTATTAAGTCTTGGGCAGATCATCTTCATCATGTCCACAAGGTACTTGAGCTACTCTTGGCACATAAACTTCAGGTGAAGGAAAATAATTCATATTTTGGACAAACATTAGTTCAATATTTGGGATTCATACTAGATACAATAGGGGTTCAAACAAAACCATATCAGGTACAAGATTTGGAACAATGTCTAATTCCCTCTAATGTGCATGACCTTAATAGTTTCATGGGAGGTATTAATTTGTACAGAAAATTTGTATCTCATTTTTCCTAGCTAGCTCATCCTCTACACCAAGTATTCAATCCAGTAGCAATTATTTGGAATACGGAGGCGGAGAACCACTTTGTGAAGATAAAAATAACATTTTTTTTTCCCATGTTCTCCATTTGTTGGATATGAATAAGCCCTTTGAGATTGAGACAAGTGCATCTCAGTTTTCTATTGGGGATGTACTTAAACATGGAGTTCACCTTGTGGCATACCATTTGAAAACTATTACAAAGGACAAAGTTAATTACATCACCTATGAAAAGGATTTCTATAGTTTGGTGCAATAATTAAAGAAGTGGCGCCATTACATTCTCAACAAAGAAACAATCCTCCATACAGATCATCACCCCTTGATCTTCATCTATTCAGAGTAAAATTCAGGAGCAACTCCATTTGAAGTGGGTGTCTTATATTCAATAGTTCCATCTAGTAATTAAATACAAGAAGGGTATTGCTAACATGATGATAGACTTGTTAAGTTTACCACATACTCAAGTCATGCACATTTTAGAGGTCCATTTTGCAACATATGATCCCTGGAAAGACATGTATGCAACTGATTCATGCTTAGGTGAAATTTGGGAAGCATTGCAACAACGTACAATAATCAATCAAATTGTCTTCCTAGATTATACTATCCATGATGGCTGGCTCTAAAAACTTAACCAACTATGTGTACCATAGTCCTAAGATCATCTTATTCTCATACATGAAGCACACGCTTCTTCATGTGGGGGGAATTTTGACAATTCTCAATCTCTAATGTCACTTCTACTGGCCTACTTTTCCCAAACAAGTGGAGAAGTTCATTCACACTTTCTCTCTTTGTTCCCAAAGTAAGTTGTCCAATTGTAAGAATGGTCTTTACCAACCTTTACCACTACCCTCATGTCCTTGGGAATCTACTTCCATGGAATTTTTGAGTGGTCTTCATACCAATCTATGAAAACACGATGCTATTTGGGTGGTCGTTCATTTTTTTTCTAAAATGGATATATTTCTCCCCTGTCATAAGATTACCTCTATTTCTTAGACCACATAGCTCTTATTCCATCATATTTGATCCCACTTCAGATTTCCCAGTAGCATTATTTCTGACAGGGACTCTCATTTTCTCAGTACATTTTGGCGTACTCTCGAGTATTTAGTGGGTTTCCAAATTCATTTTCCCACCACCTTTAACCTCCATACTGAGGGAAAAACAAAAGTTGTCAATCATACTCTAATCCACTCCCTTTTCAATTATTTTTCTAAAAACAAATAGTGGGACTCCTATTTCCATATTATCCAACATAGTTACAATCATGTTACACACTCTTCCACTAGTTTCTTTCCCTTCAAATTATGTTTTTGGTTTTAGGCCCTTGCACCCTCAAAGGTGCCCCTTACTCTTTATCCTTCCAGGTTTTCACATCAACAACATGAGAAACAATCAACTCAACATTTTATCCACACTTTAGCTTAGCCCATACGCAAGTAGTAGTTTCGTTGCAAGAAACCCAAGAGCGTGAAAAACAGAGGCATGATAAGCATCACACACCATTGTTATTTCAACCAAGAGATTGTGTGTGTATTTTTCTAGACAAGCACCAATTCAAATGCCAACAACATAAGACACACCCATTGAGATATGGCCCACACACTATTTTGGAATGCATTGGAGAGAATGCGTATCATCTGGACTTGCCTTTATAGCTCAACATCTATGATGTGCTTAATGTTAACAAAATCAATCTCTTTGAAGCACCTCTCCTTGAAGAAGTAGTCACCATTCATCATCTGGTGGATAATATTCTAGATTTTGATCCTCCTTTACTCATTGATAAAATTATCGACTCCAAGACTAGGACCACTTGCGAGAAGAATTATTTCTCATATATTATGGGAAGAAAGGGACATACACCATCTTAGGAAAAATGGATGTCTGCAAAGGCCTTGAAGCACACATTTCCTCATTTGTTGGAAGAAGTAGGGACACTTCCAAATCTAAACAGGGAGGAATTGGGCCACCAAGAAGGGTGATCCCCTTCATTCACCATTAGTTCATTATCAGGAGGGAGCTATGTAATAAATGTTTAGTATTTTATTTTGACTCAACAAAAATTAATTGTAAAAGGTTAAATAATAGAAGGAAAAATTCATCGTTCTTATAGAAGACACTTTTCTCTCTCATAAAAGATTTGATGGTCATTTTTTGGTCAAAGCACATGGTCTCTTATCATTTATGCTATGTTTTTCCTTTGTTTTCCTCTATTTATCTTTGTTCTGAGATTGCAGATTGAGTTTTTTGTTGGAATTTGAGATCTACATGTAGATCAATTTTGTGAGTGAAAAACCATCACATTCAGTATGTTCATTCTTAAAAACTAGAAGACCATACACCATCTCTTTCTTTTCAAGTAAAACTAGATCTTTAAAATTTAGATGACCGTACCTTAAGTGCCACAGTTCTTCTATAGACATAGTTTTTTATGAAAATTATTGATGATACTTAACAATAACATCAAGTTTGTAGTTGCCTCCCTCTCTAATTCCTTCTTCCATAACTTTGTAATGATCCTATATGCCTTTCAAAAGACAACTTCACTTCACAAATTCAACTTTTAATCCTTGATATATAACTATTGAAATTGAGATTAATGTTTTCTTAATCTTTGTCACATAAATTACATTCTTCATGTGTTTCACATGAACACTTGGTAAAGTCACACATACATCACCATAACATTTTATTTCATGACATCTATAATCACCTAGACAGATCTTAGCACCATTAGTTTTATCATGATAAGTTTCAAATCAATGTCTATGACATGTAATAAAAATAAAAGAACCTGAATATATGAACCATGCATTACAATCATCTATTTCTGCTGATAAGATTGCATCTGCAAAAAAAAAGAAAAAAAAAATTATATTTTTGAGAACATCACTTAATATTTCTTCTTTATAACACAAATTGTTTGCATGTCTTCTATATTTGGACTCATGAAACCTCTTTTACCTACAATCTTTACCATAATTTCCAAACTTACCAGAATAAAAACATGATTTATTCTTATTCACACTTTTATACATCCTTGGTGATGCCCTCCCTTGATACATTTTTACATTAGAATTTCTTCAAAAATTCCTTTCTTGTGGCTTTAACTTTGGCATCAACACTGAATACAAATTCTAAAACTTCTTGTTAATATTCTTCCTCCATTCCTCTTCTTGCAATAGGATACCTTCCAAATCATCAAATGAAGGTGTTTTCTATCTTCTTGCAAGACTTGTGATGAATATTTGATATTCATCTAACATACCATTTAACGTAATAGTAACCAAATTAGTGATTGATATCTTCTCACCAATATCACCTAGTTTATCATTCATCTCTTTAATTCTATATAAAAAATTGCTAATATTTTCATTTTCTTCCATTTTTATTAAGAGAAGCTTTCTTTTTAAAAAAAATACCCGATTTGTATTGGCCACTCATACAAACCTTTAAGTACCTCCCATGTTTCATGGGATGTATTGCACTCCCTTACATGAGGAATATTGTTATATTTACAAACATGCTTAAGAGAACCTTTTCCTTGGTTTCTCTTCTCTCCCAATATTGAATTGAGGCTTCCAGGGCTATTGGATTAGCTTCATCTCCATATGAAATTGACCAAACATTGTACTCTTCCATTAATTTCTACAACGTAAATTTTCAATTTACATAATTTTCCCCATCTAATTTAGGTGATTGATTTAAATAGGAACCTGTCAAAGTATTTGACATATATGATAAGCACAATATAAAATACCAACAATCTTTGAGACCAATCAACCAACAATTCTCTCAAAAAATATTTAATTACCTTCAACAACTTCACTTTGTGATATATTACTTTTGAAGGTGGTGGCCTCTTTTTTGATGGAATGTGATTCCACTTCTAACACTAGTGTACAGACCTTTCCCTTTGGAAATTGCAACTATAGCTTCCTTCATGTCTACTCTCTTCTAGGTAGTGCTTGCCTCATGCCTCCTTACCTATTCTCTAATACCAAATCACAAATCAGAGAAATAACTCACACACAAGGTTATAAAAATATATCTCTCCACCACCTTGATTGATCATGTATATATATATATATATATATATATATATATATATATATAT
>CBVK0102219640.1:0-13401 GCA_900067695.1 Picea abies
TAAAAAATGAAACCAGCCTTGAGCATGATTTTCTGATTTCAAGCTCATTAAAAAATGAAACCAACAATTAGGATAGTTTTTCTGTCTCTGTGACAACCTCGTTTAAAATGAAATAGAGGTTACGAGGATTTTTTTTTTTCGTCTCCATGGAAACCTCGTTAAAAAATGAAACATAAGTTCTGTGCATAGTTCATGTTCATGTGTCAAGCTCGTTAAAAAATAAAACATAGGTCTGGGGATTGAACGTAGATTCTTGAGCATAGTTCTTATTCCTATGTCAAGATCGTTAAAAAATAAAAAAAATTGTTCCCCCTCTCTGTTTGAGTCAAGTCCTTTGTCTAGTATTTGAAGCTTCATTTCATTCTCCTTTGTAGTTGGATGAAACCGATCTCACTCTGTTTGAGTCAAGTCCTTTGTCTAGTATTTGAAGCTTCATTTCATTCTCCTTTGTAGTTGGATGAAACGAAGCTTGGGGGGAATTTGCTTCCAGCCTTTGGACTTCATGCTGAATTTGAGCCGCTAGCTTCTTAAGTTGGGGGCTAAGTACCAACCATCCATGTGTTATGTCTTGGGAAGTCACAAGCATAGTTTTCTCTGGTTCAATATTGAGTAAAAATGAAACCATCTACCTCAAGCGTAGTTTCCTCTCATTCAAGCTTGTGTAAAACTGAAACCAGGTCCAAGCATAGTTTTTTTTAGTTTTAAAGATTGTGTAAAAATAAAATCTATCCCAAGCATAGTTTTTTTTTTTTTTAATCTTGCGTAAAAATGAAAACGATCCTGAGCTTAGTCTTTGTTCTTTCTCATGCTCATAAATCAATGAGAATGTAACCGAGTAAAATTTTATCACTTTTTCAGACTCGTAAAGGTTATATGAAAAATGAACCCCCTAGATTTCCCTTTAAGCTCTTTTCAGACTCTCTAAACATGAAAAGATTGTCAAGCGATCTTGTTCTTTTCACGCTCATTAAAATATTTTAAGAAAAAAACTGTTGAGCGGTAGATTATCTCTTTTTCGGTCTCATCAGACTATTTTATGAAAAAGGACATTTTGGAGTTTCCTTTAAGTGTTTTTTAGACTCTCTAAACATGCAAAACCCTTGAGTTTTCTTTCTTTGGACTCATAAAACAAACATCCATAGGCCCATATGGGATCGAACCACTCCTTCTTAGGGTTCATTAAACATACTCTGAGGGGCTCATCTAAAGGATGTGTTAGCACCAAAAGTCACTCATGGATTACAGCAGGAGTAATCCTCATACCCATTAGTTTATATGTCACAGGTTGTTTATAAAGGGTGACCAAATGGGAGTAAACTCGGAACAATATCGTTTTAACTTAGAATACTAGGTTGGAAATATAGAGCTAGGTGAGGTCTTTATCTAACTTAGGCCAGTAAGTTTGTATAGTGGTGAGTAGGTGGAGAAAAAATGAGAGAGGAATGAAAGTTTGCTCTGTGCATTCGGTCTTCCAGCAACCTTTGGAGGAAAACTCTAAGATACGAGATTCTCTCAAATATGAAAACTTCAAGAAACTTAAAATTCTCCAATAATTGATATAGTCAACGCTACATTATACAATCATTACAACACCCAATTGGATCATCCATGCCCAGGATTTAAGAGTCATAAGAGAGAGTAAGGAAGAGACTGGCTACCATTAAACAAGAAGTCTCAAATATTAGTCTATAACCAGAGAACCATAGGCCTCGCTAAAACTTTACAATTGGGAGCTTAGCTCTAACATCGATACTAACAAAATGGAAAAAAATACTACATATACTTAGAACTAGCTCGGGCTTCCTGAAATGTGGTCATGTCATACATTCATTCAAGGCTTTACATTGACGAGATTCCCTGTTAGGATGTGCATGTAGATGTTGGTCAGACTGCCCATGCAGTCTTCTTGTCGGATGCGATCTCTGTCAGTCTAGATTGACAGCCTGCCTCTGTGCTTTGTCTCTTTCTGGCCTTATATTTAAGGGAGGAGACAATGTCTCGCCCACCTTCCTTATTTGCATTAACTCACTACTAAATTTGAATGTTTTTGCGATGAAGTTTCGTCGGAATAGGGTCGTTGTTGTGACCAAGATGAATTTTTTTTTCGTCAGAATCGATTCGTCGATCTAGCAACAACACATGGATCTTCATCAATCTAACGACCATGAAAATAAGACTATACACAACAAGGAAAAGTTACCATTCGTCGGTCCATCCACCAAGATTAGTCGGTCTAGCGACCCACTTTAGTCGCAATCCTTGCTACCATCTCTAAGGAAAACATAACCTTGGTCACTCCAATGACCATAATTAGTCAGTCTAGTGACTAATGTTAGTTGGTATAATGACTAATATTAGACGCAAGAGCGACCAAGACAACCCTGGAAAACTTAGTCAAGTGACCAAATGGCTAAACAAGCGACGAACCTGTTAGTCGCTAGAGCGACTAATGTTGGGGTTTTAAAAAATATATATATTCCATTCACATAGGAATAATGTTGGGGTTCTGTTAGCGATAAAAAATCACTTGCTAATATTTCCCAAATCACATGATAAGAGGATCATTAGGAAGAAGAGTTATTTTTAAATATTAAAGTTTTAGAGGTTTTGAGAAAGGCTCAAATTCACATAAATTAAATAAAATGAGGATTTCACCTCTAAAAATACGCCAAAGGTTAATTTTATCTTTTGGCGGCTAAATGTGAAATTTACAGTTTAATGAGCCGCCGAAAAGATCTGACATTCGACGGCTAAATGTCAAAATACATGAGTAGTAAACCGTCAAAAGATCTGAAGAGTCCAAATCGGTCTTCTTTCTACTCAGATCACGTTTTTCCGTTTCCAGAATCTGTGGGAATGATCTCAAATTAAAGATAATAATTTTATTTTTAAATCTTAAGTTTTAGAGGTTTTGAGAAAGGCTCAAATTCACATAAATTCAATAAAATGAGGATTTCACCTCTAAAAAAAGGCCAAAGGTTAATTTTATCTTTAAACATCTAAATTTGAAATTTACAGTGTAATAAGCCGCTGAAAAGCTCCGACTTTCGGTAGCTAAAAGGAAAAATAAACGACTAGTAAGCCGCTGAAAGCTCTGAAGAGTCCAGATCAGTCTTCTTTCTACCCATATCATGTTTTTTCGTTTCTAGAATATGTGGGAATGATCTCAAATTAAAGATAATAATTATCAGAAGCTATATCATCCTCTTCATCAAGTTTTGAAGGCATATGGTAAGGGAATGAAGCCAAATGGCATGGTTATTCTTGACAGAAATCTCCCAGCCATCAAAGATAGATTTCGAAATCTGTGATTTTCACCAGCAAGCTGCCAAATAATTCTCCAGGTTGTCAAATTAGACTTATGATGATAAGATTGGATCATTTATGCTAAAATATCAAATTGAGTATGTTTATTTTTGGTATTTCAGATCCATTAAATTAGGATCTTGAAACCTTGATGTAAAGGCTATAAAAGCCTAAGAATTCTAAGACACCAAAGGGGGGGTGAATAGTCTAAGGATTGTGGTTCTATTCTTGAAGACTTGTACATTTCATCCTTTGGAGATGTCCATGAATATATCTTGACATTGATCTTCTTTCACTTTGTTTGTTCATCTTTCATATCCCTTCTTTCCAAGTTTATGTATACTCAATGACAAAAGGTTGTCATCCCATCTCTTTGTTGGTATATTAGAATTATATACATTGCTTCTTATGTTTGTCTTAGTGCCAGATAGTTGTCATTCTATCAATGCATTCATAATCTTAAGCTACAAGTATTTACTTATTATGTCTGGCCATCTACTATACACAAATCTTATATATGTTTCTGCTAGTATGAAGAAGTATCTTACCTATCATTATTGGCCATTCAGATATGCCTTTGTCTAGGTATTTCTTGCTAGCATAATGAGTCTTCTCCATGTTTTCACACATTGATTAAAATATTCTGAGCAACATAGTTGAAAGCCTTTGTCTTTCAAGTGACCCATGTCTTTCTAAATGGATGTGAGTTTATAATGTCATCCGATTTTATCATTTTTCCTCCACAGTTTATTGATCTATTTAAGTTACCAAGATTACACCCTTCTATAGTCAGGGAGTGATTTCTTGGAGAGACAACACTTTCATTATGTACTTGGGAGCTGGCACTAGAGTCAACCCCCTATTGTTCAATACTGATGATCCAATTTACCTTTTCATTTCTAGATGTAACCACCATTGTGATGAGTCTCAATCCATTCTAGGGGATTTAATATCGAGCCTCAAATTGTGGAAGGTGAATCTAGAGCATTGGGTGGAGGATCTTTCACAAAAGAAAACCTCCCTTACAGAGTATTTGGGCACTATTAAATTGAAGCAATGCCTATTAGATGTGGAAAATCAATGCCTAAGAGAAAAATCCAGGGAACAAGAAGCTGAAATTTAGAAGCTACAACGACATGTAAAGAAGATAGTCAACCTTCCCAAGCCTGATACAGGCCCTAGGAGGTTGATAGTCACATCCAACATATGACCAATTTTAATACATATCTCATTGAGATGGAAATAACAATTGAACTCATAGCTATGTACAATGTGCATATTAATAAGAAACACAAAAATCCTATGAAATGTATTAACTTAAAATATGTGCATTTTGTAGTTATACAAATAATCTATCTTGATTCAATTTTAATATTTCACAATTTTCAGATATAATTAGGCTGAAAAACAATTATGAACTATGATTACTACTTGCAAATATCCCCATAACATTTTTTCATGCAAGGACAATAATTTTATTTCATGATAAATCAATGTTGAATCTAGATTATTGAAAGAGTTAATAACATACTTATTTTACCAATTTCAACAACCATTTTCTAAATTTCATCCAAGCAAATATGAGTATAGTGAGTAGAACCAAAATAGATTGGTGTCCACTTTTCCATAAAATCACGGTATGTTACATGTTTTCCTTCATGGTTCACTAGGTTAAACAACCCACCAATGGCAACTTTGCCTACTGAGGGCCCGTCTTTCACCTATGTACATAGATTCTTTATTTCTGAAAACAACAGAGAATGAAAATATCTCATATTTCACATAGACCATGATATGACAAAAACTACATACAATGAAATAATGAAACACTCTTTCATGTAAACTCATCTAAAAGATATTCAATGAATGATTCAAGGAAATGTATGTGACAACAAGATATTCACTTAAGTGTGCAAATTCCACATGTGTTTGTGTTTGTATACAATGCCTAGAGGATGATGCTTTCAATCTCAACAACAATGCAAGTATTCAAATTATTAAGATCAATCAATGACTAAATTTTAATGATATGCACCATTTCCTAATAGAGAACAATAATTTTCTTTGAAGTATCTATGACTTTGATCAAACTAATTTCAAGACATCAATATTTTCAAAGACACAAAACGTTTCATATGTGTCAATCCAATAATCCAATAGTTTCCTTCTCAACTCATTACATATCAGAAGTTGGGACTGTCTATTTGACTTCAATTAAATATGTATCAGTCCTACTTGTCCTAAATATGCAAATGAAAATGATATGTAACCCCTCCAAATGCACACAAGTTAAGATTTTTAATGTTTCTTATGTATGCAGATTGTAGGTTATGTTCCCCATGAATTATCTCTGTCAAAAAAAAATTGAATGTGGCTAGGAATGACCATGGTCACACGGTCATAATTGAAGGTCTTACTATGATTTTGGGTGGAGAGTTTGGGAGGTGGTTTAGGTAGAGTGACTATGAGGTATGTGAGTTTGTTTTTAGGGATGTGTCAAAGTGGAATAGGGTTTTAAATTAAGAATTCAGGACAGTCAGTGGTAAAGGTTTCTATAGGTAGTCATGGGGTGTCTAAATGTTTAGGAGATAGGGTTAACGGCCTTGTGCTAGGGAGAGAATGGACTAGGCATGAAAGGGGAGATATCCTGGGGTGAGCTAGTATGAAAATAGGTCAACGTTACATAGGTTGGGGCTGCAAAAATAGATTAGGACAATCAAATGGTAGATAGTCCTGAGGATGGACGTGAGTTTTTAGGATAGTAGGAGAGAGGCCTAGAGATATTGCGTTAGGATTCTAATAGTTTAGAGTGGTGGCTATTTTAGGGTAGGTTGCTAATGAATATGGACAAAAAACTTCACAAAGAGTGTTGTCCAAAGGAAATTTGTTGGCACAAGGTGCAGACCCATGGTTCAATGCTCAAGAGCACACCAAAAAATCCCTAACTATCGACCCTTTCGACAACACTTGTGAAGCAGATGAAGTCTCACCCGAGGTAGAGGTAGGGGTGGTTGCAAGACTTAGGTGTCTGCAACCTTAGCTGATACATAAACCTGTGATTATATCATTTACATATCACTTAGCATCAATCATTCATCAATATTCAACCCTTATTATACTTCACAGACAACACAAAGCATCGTGGTGTACACTCAAATCTACAATATTTGAACACTTGACCATAGTAACCCAGATCAGATCCAGTAGATCAACACTAAAAATCCTCACACACATCAGATCTAACAAATATATATATCTAAGAAGAATAGAGTATAAGAAAAGATAAACACATTGAATCAAAGAACAGAGCATAACACACTGATTTACATGGTTCACCCCCACCCTGGGGCTACGTAAACAAGATCTTCTTCTTTATTATCGTCTTCAATCTGTTACAAGCACAAAGCCTCCAAAACCTTGCTTCACATATGCTAGAAGATTTGCGCAGCTCACTAGATCCTTCTTCCTTGCGTTGCAACACTTATCTTTCTACAGAAACCTCACAATAACTTGCACTTAGCCTTGCAAGCCTTACACAATTCTCACAGAGCACTTATTCAACATCACATAGATGCACTACCAATTGCACTAAGAAATCACATATACTACTTCTTACATTTCCTATCCTTCTATTTACACATTACAAAAGTGGGCCTAAGCGTGGGTAAACCCATGGGCCGGAATCCCTTTTCCATTACATATTCCCAAAAACCCAAAAAGGACCCAAAAGGGGGCCTAGATTCCTTAATTTCCACTTCTCTTTGTGCTTTGTCTTCGACAGTCTGTTGAAGTCTCAAAAATAGTCAATTATGACCAAGTGTTCCTCAAAACATGGTCAAGGGCCAACAAGCCCCCAACAAGTCCCGAGTCACTCTAGTCTGATCAATTCCACCTTGAATGCCTCGAGCTTGGCTCGAGATGCTTCGTCCTACTGCAATGTGACAAACTCTTGCTCAGTGAACTCCTGGATCACTACCTCGTTTACTGGCCCTTCCAGGTGTTGTTCCGTGGTCATGACAATCTGTTCAAGCTCAGCTCCCTAGATTTCAACTTCAGTGAAAAGTTGGCATGCCTTTTCTTGGATTGGTTGAAGTCATTGGGAGAATTCCATCACTTTACTTTGTAGCGTGTGTACCTGTTGTTGGCTGGTGCATTATTTTGGAAATATCTTCATTCTTTCGACTGGGATCAAGGCCTTAAACTATGCCTGTAGCGTATCTACGCGTTTCTTTGCTTCTTGGAGTTGGGCCTCCAATGACTACAACTCTGGATTCTCTATGAGGTTCTCATAAGTCTGGGTGCTTCTAGAGCTCAATTGCTTGCATTCCAAGGAAAGGGTTTTTAATCAACCAACTGCGTTGCGGGTAGTTGCCTCCCTTAGATCTCTTATTTCTTGAGGTGTCTCGAGCACGGTACGAAGTTCCATATCTGTGATGCGTTGTTGAAGTTGTTGGATTACTTCATCAAGTTGTGCCACCTGTTGTGGGACACATTTTTCAATCTTCACTTCTATGACTATCACAGAGTGAAGTGCTTTGTGAACCCTTTCCTGTACTTCAAGCTTCTCTTCTAGCAACTGGTCCTTGCTCTGCTGCAATTGTTCTTTTTCCTCATCCCACTTCACTTGCAAGGAAAGATATTCCCATTCTTCCTTACTCTATTGTTCTACCAGTGTGCTCTGTACTTGTGTCAAAGCCTGGGTGGTTTTCACTATGTCTTCTTGAGCTCGTCAAAGGCGAGCTTCAACTTTATCGACGATCTGGTGTAATTGGGTGGGCTCATCACCTGTTCCTGCTATTCCAATTGTCAAGGGCGCAGTAGAAACTGCTCAGCTATACTGGAGTGTCTGCTGTACTTCTTGAAGTTCACCCTTGATTTGGTTGATTACCTCCTCCTGCATTGCTTCTTGCTTTTCTACGATCTCTAGTGAAGCATCATTCAACGCAATGATTAAGAATTCAAAGTTGTCCAGTGTGAGGGTAGTCTTAAACATAGTCCGGGTGGCCTTAGTTTTCTTTCGGGATGAGGGATTTGGTGGGGTAATATTCCTTTTATTAGAGGGATCTGTAGAAATTTCGATACAAATTAATGTATTCCTGCGATTATCCTGATCTAACAATTTTCACCACTTGTTAAATACAAAATCACTTCTACTATTATTATTGCGGAAGAACTTAAACCATGATCACAACCACAATGCACAAAGTGAAATATCAATAACACACAACACATAAGTTTTACCGAGAAAGCGTAAAGCTAAAAACCCCACTATCATATATTATGTATATCATGAATCATGAAACAATCTCATGCAAAACTATAATCCAAGAGCTCTCAGTACAATACAATCGTCTCACACTGTCATACACAAATTGGCAAATACATGCGCCAATTTCTGTGTCTAGACAGCCTGCCTCCTCTGCACAATCTCTGCAATCCGAATTATCACAATGAATTGAATGAATACATTTGCCTCATTTGCACATGCTCATAAGCATATTCACTGCATGTGTGAACAAATCACAACTGATAGCCAAACTGTCCCTTTCACCTATTATCTCAACTAGATCTCCATTGGAACTGACATGCATGTAGTTAACCGTGGCGAATCTTCAGTTGCATGTGAGTTCACTGATTAACTGAACTCTCACTAGTGCATGTTTAGTTACAACTAGTATAACTGATATTAACTCACTTAACTACACTTATAATTCTGTTACAATTCCAAATCACTTAGTTATGAATGAGATAATAGATTAATATTTATTGTCTAATTTAATTAAGGTAAAAGTAAATTAGACACATGTTTCTTGTTGACTTTTCAACAAGATCCTCCTCCTCTCTAGGCGGAGTAACCTTACCTTTGTTTTGCTCAACTTTTGTGCCGCCTAGTTCTTCACCATCTCCTCCCTGTGCAGGTGAGATAGAAGTAATCTTCGTGGATGTTCTATAGACATCTTGAAATTCATCATCCTTCTTAGTATTTCTTGGTCCAGGTGTATCGGGCATAGCTTCAAGACTATCCACATCGGACATTTCTACGGAGTTCACTGCAACAAGGAGGTCCACCGACCATTCCTTGGTAATCTGCTCCAAGTCTTCTTCTGTCAACTTGTATTATGATTGGAGTTGTTGTTTGTTCTCATCAATGTGCACTGTGATATAGGTGAAGTGGAGGTCCATGCTGAATTTTATCAAAGGTCTAAACCTGTGTAGTGTGTTTGGGGTGAGGTGTCGTGTAGACTAGATTGCATTCTTCAATTAGTTGTAATAGGCATGGAAGACGACATTGGACTTCCACTGCTTGTTCATGTTGTTGAAGTACCACAGCATACGAAACTTCACAATTAGTGGTTTGAAGGGTTCAATCTATGTGAAAGTGGCACCTTCTGGTACATCCCAGGCAATGAAAGCAATTAGTATGAGCAACCAACTAAAGTGGAACTCATACCCTTGGTCTTGCACTTCTCTGCAATAAATCTCTAGCTGGAGTACAAGGTACTGCGCCCAGTTCATCTGTAGTCCCTTGGTGCACTTCCCTGTGAGGTCAACTACGAATCCAGTCACTTGTGTTGGTCTATTCTTGCGAACTAGCTTTCCTGTGATCAACTAACAGTAAAGGCACACTGTGCCATTCTAGATAGAGGCTACCTTGTAGCCTCGTGTTCCTTTTTCGACATCGCCATAAGTTTCTTTTATCTTCTGCGCTAGTTCTCGGTCTGAGGTCTTTCCAAGGTAAAAATCTTGTGGGTCAGGGCCTTGGATACTAAGTCTTGTGATCTAATTGATCAAGGTCTGATCCATAGTGATGCAGCAGTCCAACCATAAGTATCCTCTGTGGTAGTAGGACAACAACAACTTGATGCATGCATTGACTTCTTGGTGTTTGCCAAAGTGCGAGATCTTCATTACATTAAGTAGTGTGGACTGCACAAGGTTCTAGGTCCATGACTGTGGGACAATCTTAGAATTATTTCCTTTGTTCCTGTTCAAGTACTTATGTGAGTCTAACATGATGTAAACTTTATGATCTCCAAGGTTAAAATCGCTAAATTTTAGTGCTGCGAGCTTATCCTGGTCAACACGAAATGCGTGCACTCCTTTCGGAAGTTACGCGATGATCAAAGTGTACTCAAAGTCTCGAGGTACACTTTCATGGTTGATGGCACCACTTAGAGGTGGTAAGTAAGTAGGTAAAATGCATGGGATAATCTTGGCATTTGCGATGTCATCCCTATGCTTGGTTCATTTCTCATCGGTCAGTCGGGATAGACCAGCATGAGCAGTGGAAGGGGAGGCCTAGAGTCCTATCATTAATGATGCTTGGACTCCTATAGATAATCCTCGCTCTGACATGACTCTCTCAGTCATTAAGTTAATCAAAACTTCTTCAACTACTTTCTTAGCATCGTTGAGCTCGTCCAACATACAAGCTTGGGTCAACTAGCTCAGGTGTGAAACGAATTCAGAGACTATAGTGAATGGTATGGGAACAAGGCAATGATCACAGGGTGAATTAATCTTAGGTTTCAAGCTCAAATTCTCACTTAGAAAAAAGTATTCTCGGTGCGTGGTGTGACGAACTAAGTAGGGAAACTTAGAGATGGTCTGCCTGCAATGGGTATGAAGCTGCATTAACTTATGTTCTATCCATTATGGCACGGTCTAATGGTCTAGTCATGAGCCATGAATGCTTTCTGACCCATTCAAAATGGCAGTCGAATGGTTATATTGGCTTCCAACGGCTATATTACTTCACCTCGGCAAAGTGGCATATGTCATTGTTCTGATATCCCGGCGAAGCTCTAATTCTGCAAAGTGTCTTGCTGCGAGGTACCCTCTTGGATCTTTTGTAATTTTTCAATCTTAGCCTTCTTCTTACTTAGATTTCTAGCAATCTTTCCAGTGAGCTTCGTCTTGTGATTCTCTTCCCATTTTGATTCTTATTTTCCTTGGACATAGTCACTTCGTGCTGGTGAGATTCTCTCCTAGGGTTTAGGTATATCACTTCTTCTTTGTCTGGGGTAGAAATTTCAACATTTTGTGTAGCTTTGGCCTCAACATATGGGCTTCTCATGTCATATGGCTTTGAATGGTTCTCCTCTTCTGCTATCAATTGTGCGATCCTTTTAGTCATGAAATCTTTTAACTCTTGTCTCTGTTGTTCTAAAACCTCTTATTTTTCCTTATTTCTGGCTTGATCTCTTTCAATCCAAGGTTTTTCGAGTAGCATAGTAAACAGGACGTTGTCCTAAATGGATTTGATAATCTCAAAATATTATTTTTTCGAATCTCCATTGACTATCATAGGTATCTGAGCGAGTTTTTCACATAACATCATCAATTTTCCTTTGAATAGTCACATTCCTCCCAACGAAGGAATCATGGAAGGCTTCCCTATAGATTCCCATGTTCTTTCTGGAATAATGTTCACTTTTGTTTCTTCATCAAGAATACAATCAATGTCGAAGTCCCCTATTCTTTCTTCGACTTTCTCCTTTTCTTTGAAGATCTCTGGTAATCGGACATCTTTATGTTCCTTCAGGGTTTATTTCATCTGTATTAATACTTTCTCTGATTCTTGCTGGGTTTCTACCTTTTTGTGATCTGCCTTGTGGTCTTCTTGATTTGGATTTATCCCTTCAAGCTTAGCGATCATTCTAGGGCAATCCAATACCTCATGGTCCATAGATTTGCAACAAATACAACTAGGTCTTCCACCAGGGCATTCCTTAGCTAGATGTCCTGGTTTTCTACAACTGTAACATAGGATTAATCCTCGCTTTCTTTTAAATGATCCCCAACCTCTTCTATATTGCGCATTAGAATCGTGATAGCTAACTCGCAAAAAATTATTTCTAGGATCCTGCATCCATTTGTTAGTCCAGAAATTCTTTCTATGCATAGGTATAACATATCTATCATTATACTTATCAGATCTATTCATATCAAACTTTATTTCATCAATTAATGCCCTAGCTTTTAAGCTAGGATAGAATCTATCAAAAATACCTAGATTCATGCTCTAGAAACAAATTTTTTTAATTATCTTACTTCTACAGGGTACAAAACTTCCATATCTAAGAACTTTTAACTATTATTACCTTTATTAGAGCATAGAGCTTACAGATCTTACCTCTTTTCTGCAGATCTAACCTCTTTCTTTCATAAATTTCCACTTTTACTTTTCTCAAATCATAGAGCGTTCAGATCTCGTTTCTTTTCTCCAGATCTAATCTTCCTCTCTTCAAATCTGACCTTATCCCTAGCACAAAGTTTCATAGGTCAATTAAAAAGTTGCGCACTAGGGCAACAGATCTACGCACAGAGATTTCTTTTGCACAAAGTTTCTTCTTCCTCAATTCCCATCAATCACAGTTTTAGGTCCTGTTGACAGGCGAAATTGAACGCTCGCCAACTGGAAGAGTGGATATGGTCCAGGGTTGTCTAAATAACCCAATCCATTTGGGATGATCCACCCTAACGGGTTTAGTGGCTCCGTTGGCCGATCTAAGTCCTAGGAAAATGAAAGAAAACTAACTAAAGGAACTAATCTAAACGAAAATAATAATTAAAGAAAACCAATAAACAAATCTGAAGTACATATATATAGTTTATTACCTAATATTATACAGCAATAATTCTATGAAATTAAATGTTGACTTATTAACGGAATTAAATCTTACTCACAAATACACAATATTAACAGATTACAGATTTTAAATAAAAACCTGCGAAAATCATTTGTAAACTATCCTATGACAGCAAAACTATTATTTTTTATTTTTATAATCTTTTATAAGAAAGAAATTAAATAAAAACTATCTAAGCTAAGCAACTAAAATAATAATTCTAACTGTATATATCTATCTAAGCTACTTAAATAACACTAATAAATTAACTATTAAATAACAAATAGTAAACTGACCTGAAGTAACGCTTCAGGTTTGTCCTGTATGCAATAGTTGATTTAGCTGTTCAGAGGGAGGAAACCTGCACCAAATTCTCCACAAGCTTCTCGTAAACAAGAAGTAGTTGTGCTCTTAAAATATAAATGACAAGACAAACAAGACATAAAAAATTACAGCAATCTTA
>CBVK0102219641.1:0-24531 GCA_900067695.1 Picea abies
TATCATCATAAATCCATAGTTTGTTCTCCCAACAGTGATGATTATGGGTTCCTTACAAAAAATAAATGAGCTTATAAAGACCACAAGGTAAAATATCCCTGTGGGAATCATCAAAACAGTTTACAAAAATCTGGGGATAGTATCCCAATTCTCTATTTCTGACTCAAGCTAACAACCTAAAAAAATATATATATCTAAATTATCTCCTAAACTACCACAACATGCCCAATTGATCATTTTAATTCGTATGCACCTAAAAGTGGACAAGAATAGACAAGTTTAGAAGATATTTTATTGATAAAATTAACAAAAATCTAAATTTTAAGACTAGCTACAGAATCTTGCGATTCTGTAGCCGGTCTAATTTGAAAACAGAATCGTTTTAAATCAATGAAATGATAACATAAATATATTCAACTTATTAAACCAAATATTTAATCATTAAATCGAAACAAAGAAAATCGCTCATGCCAGAAGTAACCAATTTTTTATGCCAATTTGAAACAGATGAAATTGTAATTGAATCAATCAAATGATAACAAGATATGTACGATCTATCACACAACTTTTATTTTCAATTCGGAGCAGACAGAATTGTTTTAAAAATCGAAACCAATGAAATCATTTTCATGAATCAATTTCAATCGACACAAACTGTAACCAATCAAGTAAATTTTTCATGCAATAATTTATGTCGACTCAGCCATTAACAAAATCGTTTTTAAATCCAAAACTAACAGAGTTGTTTTTTTTATTTAATAGATTACATTATATTTATCAAACCAATCACTGATATTGATGTATTGCATACGTAAAGGATCATGCCAATTGAAGCATACAAAATCGTTTCAAAATCAAACCATAAGGAATAAATTGAACTAACTCAGAGCCGACACCATCCAAAAACAACAAAATCGTATCAATCCATACATAGTTGTGTCTGATTTTAGCAAATAAATCTCCTGTACAGGTCGGATAATCCAAAGTGAAAATATTCATTCAAAAATAAAACAGAATCATTTCTGGTAACTCGAAGTCAACAGGATTGCTTTGAATCTATTAAAAACAAGTAGAACTAATCGAAAGCAAACCCAATCGAATACCCTAAATTAAGGACAATAAAATCGCATTAACCAAATCATAGCTATATTTGATTTTAGCAAAATGAATCTACTGTACATGATTCACAACGAAATTGTTTTTAGTGATCCCACTATAACATGATCATTTTAAATCTATTAAAACGAACAGAGCTAATTGAAAACAACTCCAATCGATTACATTAGGTCAAACCAACTCATAAAACAAAATCAATATTGAAACGCATACCTGGGTAGTAAAAAAATGATTCAATCATGATAACTTTGAATTGACAAAGGTCATTGCTGCTTCGACATTTCTGAAGACAATTGAACCAGTGGTTTTTTGTTTCTTCTCGTTGGCTTGTAGATTGTCATTCTCCTTCGACAACACTGTCACCCATTCCTCTAACGATTTTATCTTAGATTGCAATAGGGGAACATTGGTGTAATAACGTTCAAGCCAGGAATTACATTGGGTACATGGTGATTGATTGGGCTTTGGCACCACAGGCGAGGGTTTGTTCAAGTTACCATGGGTTTCCTTATGCAGCTTGATTCCCAGGTAGTTAGGGTCGTTGTTGAGGCACGGAGGTAAGTTGGAGACATAGTCATAAGGTTCCATAGAGCATAAGCCATGAGAATAGGGGTATTCCTCAGTCAAGAATCGTTCAATTTCGGAGTCCGAGTCCTCGCTCAGCACTATTGGCTTCTGGTCAATGTTTTGCTTGGGTTTGTTCCTAGCACATCTCGATATCCATCGAGCATTTTTCTTTCCCTTACTATTGACAGCAGTATCACCTTCGCCTTTCTTCCTCAAGGCTTCTTAATAACCTTAGTATTGTCTTTAGCACACGGGTCAGCCATGGTATCGGGTAGGTCCATGTCGGGGCAATTCGAGAGTTTGATAGGGGGTAGAAGGATATGAAGAGGCACAGTTGGTCCAACAAATGTTTTAGTAACCACAACCTTGTCCACTTGGATAGACTCGAGAGTGGCAAAGCCATTCCTTGATAGGAAGGCTTGCCAACAGTCACCACCAAGGCTCAAATGGTGGACGATGATGAGTTTGATCAAGCAGTGATGGAAAAGGATGCTATCAACCTTCTCATGCTTGAATATTTTGGACATCTTGTACAGACTATGCAAGAGATAATGTGGCATATTCAGAGGGTAGCCTATAAAATTCATCAATAACCGAAGATGATACAGAAATACCAAGCCATAACGACCAATGCAGGTCACAAACTGTTTAACAATCACTAAAATATCGTGCCACCTGGGTTTGAGGGTAGTGATAGGCATACCTCTATCACAGGAAACAATATTCCTTGATGTGAATAGGAGTGACCACGACACCTCGTCTACTTTGGAATTTTTAAACCACCTTTTCCCTGTAGCTGGTAGTCCTGTAGTTGAGCTTAAGAATTCCTCATTTAGCTTGAGTTGTATGTCTCCGACCTTAGCCCTGAATCCGTCGACGGTGAGTGAAAATTTCTGGGCAACCAAAAGGTTGAAACCCTCAAACCTTTGGATAAACACCAAAAAGCCACCATTTTCCAAATCCTTACGAGCATTGTCGAACAACAGGAGTTTTTGGCTACCATTTGGCTCTATGCGCACCACAGGTGCCATAGACAGGAGAACACAGTGAGTTGGGTGAATGAGCAAGGGTTTGGACAGGGTATTTGTAGGATCGAATAGCTCACAGACTTCCCCAAAAACCAACATAGGTAACCCGGTCTAAGAGGGAGGCATTAATGCCCGAGTGTGCGAGGGTGGTGGAATGAAATCAACCCATGCAAAACAGTCATTTCCCAATGTACAACCGACGACGTATATGGTGATTCAAATCACTATTGCATATGTTAAAAACAATGCCATTCAAATAATTAATGAAATCTATGGTAATTCGACCCAAAAATTTGCATAAGCATAGTGTTTGCATAGTTTTAAAATCAAAACAATGATTCGAAATCAACACCAAGGGTTCAATCATAACAAATATGTGTTGTATGAAATGATTACACCAAGGGTCTAACCACAACGTCAATGTTTTTTCATGAAACCAATGTGTCAAGCAAATCGATGAAAGACTATAGAACATCAAACCACCAATGTATTAAGGACTCAATGATAGTCATTATAATATCATCCAACTGTAAAGATCTTGGAGTCTTGCCAACTGTGCGACTATAATTAAATTGGAAATGCAATGAACACATAGACAAGAGTGACCATAATAATCCAGTGACAATTTTAATTCCATTGACATGACTTCGAAATCAAAGTTTTCATGCTTGCAGTCATGAAAACGAGAACAAAGGCAGGTGTGCGAATGCGAGAAATAATAGTGTTATTTTTATTCAAAGATTGCGATGAAAATCAAGGGTTGCAAAACACTGGTGTAGGTAGCTTTATAAGGATAGGATAAAAATGTGAAATGGCTGCCAACAATGGTGACACACTGGTAGAAGCAGTTATCACTACCAAAAGCACAAATTAAGATTAAGATAACAAGAATAATTCCATAGAAATAACCAGAAAATTGTTTAAACATCATCATTAATCAAATATTCCAGCAGTGTTTAAAGGATGAAAACTGATAGAAGTCTTAAGACAAGTGATCCAAAATATTAAAGATAAAATATCCAATACTGCTAACAGGGCCACTGCTGCCAGCAGGCGTCCATAGCCTCGACAGGGTTGCCATTTAACCCACTCTGATATCTGTATCCTGCCAAGAAGTTCCAGATCAGAATAAAGGACATTTTAAGGTCAGAGGTTTCATATTTGCAAATTTTCATATACTCGACATTGCTTCACTGCCAGCGGGCCTGTTCAGTACCCCGGTGAAGTTGTCTTGGCGTCATGCATGCATTTACCCGCTGCCAGCAAACCTGTTCAGCATCCTGGCGGGTTTACAAGCACTTCCCACAGCTCTTTTAATGATTTATTTTGTTTTTTTTTAAGATATATAGTTGAGCGGGGTGACACTGAAAATTTTAACATATTTTTTTATAAACCTCAACAGAATTTTATTTTTTTTAGAACTATCCTTCATTAAGATACAGAGATGGTTTATATACAAAACCAACCTTCTAAGGCAAGGAGACATCTTCTAAGTCATTCCCTTAAGGAACATGTACAGCGTAAGAAGATAATAGATGATCGTGACATGCTTTACTTACAAATCGAAATCAGTTAGCTTCTTTCAAACAACAGTTTTTGCCGACATAGATGTAAATTTAAGAAGTATACAATTGATGTTTACACAATTTTTCAGCAGTCGTTTTAGTGAAAGAATTTTTTGTTTTCCTTGTATGAACAGTTCCAAAATTAGGTATGTGTATTTCCAAAAACAAAAAATGATAAGCGCAAGGAAAAATCAAAATCAAAACAGCAAACAAAAGAAAAATATGTACATAGTATACAAAGGGTTGTCATCAAGCGAAATATCTTTTCAAAGCTTGGCCATTCACCGGATAGGTGTCAGGATGCCCCTCTAGATTCTGCAATCGGAAAGAACTGGGACCCAATTTCTCAGCGATTAAAAATGGTCCAAGCCATAAGTTTTGAAATTTCATGTGCTCTCCCTTTCCCTCATGCAGTTTGTCCCATTTCAAGACAAGATCACCTACTTCGAAGTTCCTATCAAAGGTAGAGTTGGAATCAAACCAGCTTTTAACCACTAGTTGATGCTGATCTACCCTACATTTAGCTTGAGCTCTTACCTCTTCTAGCTTCATTAAGGCGTTAATTCATTTTTCCAAAGGGGGATAGTCTTCTTCTTGTATTTTCTGCGATAGCTGTAGTGAGGGAAGAAGGATATGTGGTGGCAGAATTGCTTCTCTGCCATAGACGAGAAAGAAGGGAGAGTTACCTACAGCAATTTTCAGTGTTACCCTATCAGCCCAAATTGTGTTTAACAGTGCATTATGCCAGTTTTTGTTATTCTCAGATACCATTCTCTTGATAATTTTAATCAGATTCTTATTTGTTGATTCTACCAATCCATTGCCCTGAGGGTAGTAGCTGGCATAATACTTTAGTTTAATTCCTTTTTCTAAAGCGAACTCTCTCATCTCAAGAGAAAAAAAGTAAGAAGCGTTATCGAATACTAAACAGTCAGGGATACCAAAACGAGTGGTAATATTCAAATTTAAAAAGGCAATAACCTGACTGGTATTCACAGTTCTTAATGCGGCAGCTTCAAACCACCTAGTAAAGTAATATTTGGTTGTTATGATAAACTTATGTTGCTGTGAGGATGGTGGATTGATTGGACCTATAATATCAAGGCCCCACTGTTGAAAAGGAGAGTCTACTGAAACAAGATGCAAAGGAAAGGCTGGTTTCTGTAACCGCCCTGATGTTTTTTGAAAAATAATACACTTATGACACAAGGCATGGGAATCTCTAAAAAGTGTGGGCCAGTAATAACTGGCTCTCAAAACTTTATGGGAAGTGGTGTCTGCACCGAAATTCCCACCAGCTTCTCCTACATGCAATTCTAGCAAGACTTTTTTTGCTTTGTCTTTCTCAAGACAGCGCATCAGTACGCCATCAAAATTTTGATGAAAGAGAATACCATTAACCAAATGAAAGGAGGTAGAATTTAATCTTAATGATCTTCTTTTAGTGGGATCTAGGTGACAGGGAGCTGACCCATGTTCAAGACAGAATTTTATATCGTCGTACCACGGACTGACAGAGTTTTGTGTACAGCAGATTTCATTTTGATTGTGTTGTCCTAGGTTTGACCTATCATTTTCTTCTTGTTGCCCTGTTGTTGAGTCAACAACTAACTTGCATAACTCTTGGCCTCTCACTATATGAGATGGGGTAATTTCTATGTCGTACTCCTGTAAGGAGGTAACCCAGTTCGCCCTCTTTTCACCTAGTTCTTTCTGCACTAACAGGTTCCTAACAGCTGGGTAAGGGACAATAACTTTTGTCCTAGACTTCAAAAGATAAGACCGGAAATGCTTGACTGCTTTGAAAACAGCGTAATATTGCTGATCTACCATTGGGTAATTAAGTTCAGTGCCTTTGAAAGAAGAGCTCATAAAGGCAATGGGTACTTCATTGTTTTCAACATTCTTTTGAGTTAGGACTGCCGCATAGGAACGGTCAAAAGCAAATGTGTAGAGTGTGAAATCTTGCAAAAAGTCAGGGCTCATGAGAGAAGGAGCGTCTATTATGGCCTTTTTTATTGCATTAAAATCTTGATTTTCTAAGGGTCCCCAGTGATATTGTGCGTCTTTCTTAATTAAATTTTGTAAAGGTCTGACCATTTTGGAGAAACTGGGGACAAATCTCCTGACGAAATTTATCTGGCCTAAGAAAGACTGCATAGACTTTTTGGATGTTGGAGGGGGAAGTTTTGAGATGACTTGAGTCCTTTCAGGGCCGATAATCATCCCTTTGCTTGACACAATAAATCCTAAGAGTTTACCTTGTTCTACTGCGAAGATAGATTTTTTAGGATTCAAGGAAATGTCGTATTTATGACATCGTTGTAGAATGACTCTTAAATGAGCTAGATGATCAGTTTTGTTTTTAGAAAATACAGTAACATCATCTAAGTAAACTATGACGGATTGATTTATTAAGCCTCGGAAAGCGATGTCCATCGCTCTCTGGAAAGTGGCACTGGCATTAATTAATCCAAAGGGCATTTTCCTGTAAGCGTAGGTGTCCCATGGAGTGCAGAAGGTAGTTTTAAGTTGGTCTGGAGGAGACATCAGAACTTGGTTGTACCCTGAGAAACCATCCAATAAGGATAGCCTTTCAGAACCAGATACCTGTTGAAGGATCTGTTCCATGGGTGGGATAGGATAGTTGTCTTTATCAGACGCTCTATTAAGGTTTCGGAAATCGATGCAAAGTCGGATTTCCCCACTTTTCTTCTAGACAAGGACAAGGTTAGAAACCCATTGAGTGTGCCTAACTGGGAAAATTATCTTAGCATTTAGGAGTTTATTTAATTCTTTTTTGACGGTCGATTCGAGCTTAGGGTGCATTTTTATTAATTTTTGTTGAAAGGGAAAGGTTTGGGGTTTCATAGGAATGACGTGTTGTATGATGTTGGGGTCGAAAGTTTTAAGGTCATCATACGTCCATGCAAAAACATCCTTAAATTATTTAAACAATTTAATGAATACGGCTTTTTCTTGTTCAGAACACCCCATGCCTAAATTAATGCACTGCGGATTGTCATTAGTTCTTAAGTTTACTTTTTCATATAATAACGAGGAACTATTGGTTTTACAATTGACCGATTTTTTGAATTTATCTTGAAGATCATAAAATTTCTCTAATCTAACTACATATTTAGGGATCGAATTTACCATGTCTGATGAATATTTAGGAGTTCTCGGATATGGTATTACCGTGAAATCACCCAAATTGTCATTGTGAGTGCATTCGTCTATCACTGTGCCTTGAAAATTTTCTTCCATATGCAGGAAGCTAATAATCTTCTGATCGTCATTGAAGACTCTCCAATTCGTGATGTTGTCGGGTACGGATGGCCAAAACAACAGTTCGACGGAGAATGCATCCGGAGACAAGCCTTCTGCAGGAAAGAGTTTGGAAGCTACGTTAGCTAATAGATCGGCTTCAACATTATTCAATATAGGAATAGAATTTATATTGAAAGCAGAAAATTTATTCATTAAATTACATACCTCGAATTGGTAGCTTTTAAGATGCGGAGATAGACAGTGGATAGAATCTCTTACCTGTCTTACCACGATTTCCGAATCGCAAAAGACAGCCAAGTTTTGAATGTTCAAATCTAAATCTTTTCTGAGGCCCTGCAATAAAGCCTCGTATTTTTTTGTGTTATTAGTACATTCAAATTCTAATCTACATGCAATCAAGGCTTGGTTACCTACCAGATCAATAATGATGCAGCCTACACTAGCTCCTTCCTTGGACTTTGTCCCGTCAAAGTAAAGAGACCAAATTTGATTTTTATCGGGTGCATGAGACCATTGTGTAGAAGTTGTTGGCTGCACAAATGCTACAATCTCGGACTTTTGTTCTGGATTGGTGACAGTTGAAGTCTCGGCCATGAAATTTCCGAAAAAGGTATCCATCCCTTGTATTTTGGGCGAATCGACAGAAGGTGTAAATGGTTCATTGGGATCATTCAAATCTGTGACTGTGAACTTAAGGTAGCGTTCACGATTTACCTTGATTTTGTTGGGCTTTCCGTTCTCTAGAAGCCACAGGTGAGACCAATCTGTCGCGAAATAGTCATGTAGCTGCTCCGACCAATCCCTACTTAAAAATAGACCATACACTTCTGGAATATCCACAACAATAATATCAATAACTTGATGAACTTTGGGGTTAGACAATAATCTTATAAGCACATTCCTTAATTCTCCTATGACTTTTACACTAGTTCGATCAAGTTGGATGATTTTTAAAGTGGATGGTTCAACTTCAGCATTAATCTTCTGACATACATACCATGGCATCACATTGGATGATGCTCCTGAGTCTACCATATAATTGTGCACGTTTCTATTAGAGATTTAGAAAGTTAACAAAAATGGAGGCACATTTCTACGAGTACTAAGGGTGGTAGTTTGTGGCTTTTTACTCGCAGTATCTAAAACTAATTTATCTACATTATTTACATTATTTATGGGAAGGCTTCCTTTATCATTAGGATCAGGATTTCTCTTCGCAGAAGTCTTCTGAGGAGCTTTGTTCTGAACAACCTTGTTTGAATTACCATTTTTGCTATTTTCTGCAATGTTCTGTAACATTTTTTGTAGCAGAAATGGAAATTTTAATAACTCATAAACAAAAATGTTAGCGCTTAAATTTTTAAGGTCTTCAACTAAATCATAATCTAAGTTGGGGTTTACATGACTCTTTTTAGACTCATCTGGTTTAGATTGCTTTGGGGGCAAAGTCGTAGCGTTTTCGAAAGAAGGTTTGTTTGTTGTCTTACTCCTAGTATTATAGGGATGCACTGTCTCGAAGTTAGCTTGAAAGATACTATCCGAGAAGTGTCCAAAAATGTTTGGAGAAGATTCTTCTTCTTGAATTATCTCTTGTTCAACTACCTCCTCAGGAATCTCATGAGGCATCAAGTTAGCCTAGGCTTCTAAAATCATTTGAAGGGAGAATTGAAGACTTTCTATATTAAGGCCCTCGGTAGTTGGATTAGGTCAGTTGGTGGGAAAAGGCTTCCTGAACGGGGGTTTGTAAGGCCCTTTGCTTGAAGAAGCTTCTTCGGCCATCCTTTTCAAATCTATGACTTGATTTGATAGTTTTTGAACGACTTTAGTTAGATTTTCTAAATCAGAGCTTTCAGGTTGTGTTTTATTTTGAGCAAGTCTAGGGAGAATTTCGATCTTCTTTTTGGAAGAAGAACTAGTCTCTGTCTTGTTGCTAGTAGTGTCTTTTAAACTAAGGATGTCTTTTTCAATCTAGCTGGCCTCTTCAAAGGCCTCTAACAATGTGGCTTTCTTAGATCGTTTAACCCAAATAGCTATACTTTGATGCAAGGCTTTAGTATAGTATGCTATGATAAGATTCTTGGCAAGCATGGAATCCATAGGGATTCGCTTCTTAAGTATTAAGAATCTTTGATTAAAGTCTTTAATTTTCTCTTTTGGGTTCATTCTTAAGCTAGAAATCTCCATGACTAGGACTTCTGGGGTTTTATCATCTCCAAAATTTTCCAAAAAGTAGGATTCAAACTTTTCCCAAGACACAATGGTATGGGGTTGCTGGGCAAAGTACCAAGTAGATGCATTGCCCTCGAAAGTGTAGGGGAACAACCTAGAGACTACGTCTTCATGCTCGACATTGCGGAGTCTTATGGCTAACATAAACTTTTTAATGTGATCTTCGAAAATCTGTTTAGAGTCAGGGTCAAACTTGGGAAGCCACTTCTCCAAATGTTTGGGTAAGGGATGCTGAGCCCCAGGTACGACTACTGCATCCTGGTCGAGCCAAGGTCTGGCAAGATTTTTTTGGTTGGCCATTGGTGTAGGTAGTGTGGAAGACTGAGAAGGGGAACTGCCTTTGTAAGAAGAGTCTTCTCCCAAAGAAGAAGGAGATGTTGGAGGTGGTGAGGGTGGTATTCCAAATCCCCCTACAGCAGGAGTGAGGATTGGATCTATAGGGTTCACAGTGAGGTTAGTGCCTCTGATTTGTTCTCTGATATCATAGAAATCTAAAGGTTGGTCCAAAGGTCGATTTGGTTTCCTTAAACAGGCTAAGGCACTATGTGTTCTTAAGAGAGATTGGCGGGCAATCTCTTGTATGTCACCACCTGTAGGATTAGGGGTTATTGGCTCAACTATGATCCGTAGATTGTCGTTTGATGTGGTTTTTGTTTGAGGGGGGACGTTATCGTTCGAATGACTTCTTGTCACTATAGGTGAGCTATTAGGTGGTGGAGGAGTCTTACGACCGCCTCATGCCATTAATAAATTCCAAACCCTCCTTCTAGCGCCATTTGTTGATGGGCGAAATTGAATGCTCGCCAACTGGAAGAGTGGATCTGGTCTAGGGTTGTCTAAATAACACAAGCTATTTGGGATGATCCACCATGACGGGTTTAGCGGCTCCGTTGGCTGATCTAAGTCCTAGGAAAATGAAAGAAAACTAACTAAAGAAACTAATCTAAACGAAAATAATAATTAAAGCAAACTAATAAACAAATCTGAAGTACATATATACAGTTTATTACCTAATATTATACAGCAATAATTCTATGAAATTAAATGTTCACTTATTAAAAGAATTAAATCTTACTCACAAATACACAATATTAACAAATTACAGATTTTAAATGAAAACCTGTGAAAATCATTTGTAAACTATCCTATGACAACAAAACTATTATTTTTTATTTTTATAATCTTTTATAAGAAAGAAATTAAATAAAAACTATCTAAGCTAAGAAACTAAAATAATAACTCTAACTGTATATATCTATCTAAACTACTTAAATAACACTAATAAATTAACTATTAAATAACAAATAGCAAACTTACCTGAAGTAACACTTCAGGTTTGTCCTATATGCAATAGTTGATTTAGTTGTTCGGAGGGAGGAAACCCGCACCAAATTCTCCACAAGCTTCTTGTAAATAGGAAGCAGTTGTGCTCTTCAAATATAAATGACGGGACAAACAAGACAAAAAAAATTACAGCAATCTTATTACAAGACATCCACTTTCATCCAAGCTTGTATCATCATAAATCCATAGTCTATTCTCCCAACAGTGATGATGATGGGTTCCTTACAAAAATTAAATGACCTTATAAAGACCACAGGGTAAAATATCCCTGTGGGAATCATCAAAACAGTTTACAAAAATCTGGGGATAATATCCCAAGTCTCTATTTCTGACTCAAGCTAACAACCTAAAACAAAACTATATCTAAAGTATCTCCTAAACTTCCACAGCATGCCCAATTGATCATTGTAATTCGTATGCACCTGAAAGTGAACAAGAATAGACAAGTTTAGAGGATATTTTATTGATAAAATTAACAAAAATCTAAATTTTAAGACAAGCTACAGAATCTTGCGATTCTGTAGCTGGTCTAATTTGAAAACATAATCATTTTAAATCAATAAAATGCTAACAGAAATATATTCAACTTATTAAACCAAATCTTTAATCATTAAATCAAAACAAAGCAAATCGCTCATGCCAGAAGTAACCAAATTTTTATGCCAATTTGAAACAGATGAAATTGTAATTGAATCAATCAAATGATAACAGGATATGTACGATCCATCACACAACTTTTATTTCCAATTCGGAGCAGACAGAATCGTTTTAAAAATCGAAACCAATGAAATCATTTTCATGAATCAATTTCAATCGACACAAACTATAACCGATCAAGTAAATTTTTCATGCAATAATTTATGTCGACTCAACCATTAACAAAATCATTTTTAAATCCAAAACTAACAGAGTTGTTTTTTCGATTTAATAGATTACATTATATTTATCAAACCAATCACTGATATTGATGTATTGCATACTTAAAGGATCATGCCAATTGAAGCATACGGAATCGTTTCAAAATCAAACCATAAGGAATAAATTGAACTAACTCAGAGCCGACACAATCCAAAAACAACAAAATCATATCAATCCAAACATAGCTATGTCTGATTTTAGCAAATAAATCTCCTGTACAGGTCGGATAATCCAAAGAGAAAATATTCATTCAAAAATAAAACAGACTCGTTTTTGTTAAATCGAAGTCAATAGGATTGCTTTGAATCTATTAAAAACAAATAGAACTAATCGAAAGTGAACCCAATCGAATACCCTAAACTGAGGATAATAAAATCGCATTAACCAAATCATAGCTATATTTTATTTTAGAAAAATGAATCTACTGTACATGATTCACAACAAAATCGTTTTTAGTGATCCGACTATAACAGAATCATTTTAAATCTATTAAAACGAACAGAGCTAATTGAAAACAACTCCAATCGGTTACATTAGTTCAAACCAACTCATAAAACAAAATCAATATTGAAACACATACCTGGGAAGTAAGAAAATGATTTGATCACGATAACTTAAAACTGACAAAGACCATTTCTACTTCGACATTTCTGAAGACAATTGAACCAGTGGTTTTTTGTTTCTTCTCGTTGGCTTGTAGCCTGTCGTTCTCCTTCGACAACACTTTCACCCATTACTCTAACGATTTGATCTTAGATTGCAATAGGGGAACATCGGTGTAATAATGTTCAAGCCAAGAATTACATTGGGTACATGGTGATTGATTGGGCTTTGGCACCACAGGCGAGGGTTTTTTCAAGTTACCAGGGGTTTCCTTGTGCAGCTTGATTCCTAGGTAGTTAGGGTCATTCTTGAGGCACGAAATTAAGTTTGAGACATAGTCATAAGGTTCCATAGAGCATAGGCCATCAGAATAGGGGTACTCCTCAGTCAAGAATCATTCAATTTCGAAGTCGGAGTCCTCGCTCAGCACTATTGGCTTCTGGTCAACATTTTTCTTGAGTTTGTTCCTAGCACATCTCGATATCCATCAAACATTTTTCTTTCCCTTACTGTTGATAGTAGTATCACCTTTTCCTTTCTTCCTCACAGGTTTCTTGACGACCTTAGTATTGTCTTTAGCACATGGGTGGGCCATGGTATCGGGTAGGTCCATGTCAGGGAAATCCGAGGGTTTGATAGGGGGTAGAAGGATATGAAGTGGCATGGCTGGTCCAACCAATGTTTCAGTAACCACAACCTTGTCCACTTGGACAGACTCGGGAGTGGTAAATCCATTCCTTGATAGGAAGGCTTTCCAACATTCACCACCAAGGCTCAATTGGTGGATGATGATGAGTTTGATCAAGCAGTGATGGAAAAGGCTTCTATCAACCTTCTCATGCTTGAATCTTTTGGACATCTTGTACAGACTACGCAAGAGATAATGTGTCATATTCAGAGGGTAGCCTGTAAAATTCATCAATAACCGAAGATGATACAGAAATACCAAGCCATAATGACCTTCGCAGGTCACAAACTGTTTAACAATCGCTAAAATATCGTGCCACCTAGGTTTGAGGGTAGTGATAGGCATACCTCTATCACAGGAAACAATCCTGCTTGATGTGAATAGGAGCGGCCATGACACCTCGTCTACTTTGGAATTTTTAAACCACCTTTTCCCTATAGCTGGTAGTCCTGTAGCTGAGCTTAAGAATTCCTCATTTAGCTCGAGTTGTATGTCTTCGACCTTAGCCCTGCATCCGTCGATGGTGAGGGTGAATTGTTGGGCAAACGAAAGGTTGAAACCCTCAAACCTTTGGATAAACACCAGCCAGCCAGCATTTTCCAAATCCTTACAAGCATTTTCAAATAGCAGGAGTGATTGGCTACCATTTGGCTCTATGCGCACCATAGGTGCCATAGACGGGAGCACACAGTGAGCCAGGTGAACGGGCAAGGGTTTGGACAGGGTATTCGTAGGATCGAATAGCTCACAGACTTCCCCGAAAACCAACAGAGGTAACCCGGGCTAGGAGGGAGGCATTAATGCCCAAGTGTGTGAGGGTGGTGGAATGAAATCAACCCACGCAAAACAGTCATTTCCCAATGTACAACCGACGACATATATGGTGATTCAAATCACTATTTCATATGTTAAAAACAATGCCATTCAAACAATTAATGAAATCTATGGTAAGTCGACCCAAAAATTTGCATAAGCATAGTGTTTGCATAGTTTTAAAATCAAAACAATGATTTGAAATCAACACCAAGGGTTCGATCATAACAAATATGTGTTGTATGAATGATTACACCAAGGGTCTAACCACAACGTCAATGTGTTTTCATGAAACCAATGTGTCAACGAAATTGATGAAAGACTATAGAACATCAAACCACCAATGTATTAAGGACTCAATGATAGTCATTATAATATCATCACAATCTTATAAAAATGAAATCATATTAACAATTAAAGAATGTCAAATGAGTAAAGATCTTGGAGTCTTGCCAACTGTGCGACTATAATTAAATTGGAAATGCAATGAACACATAGACAAGAGTGACCATAATAATCCAGTGACAATTTTAATGCCATTGACGTGACTTCGAAATCAAAATTTTCATGCTTCCAGTTGTGAAAACGAGAACAAAGGCAGGTGTGTGAATGCGCGAAATAATAGTGTTGTTTTTATTCAAAGATTACGATGAAAATCAAGGGTTGCAAAACACTGGTGTAGGCATATTTATAAGGATAGGATAAAAATGTGAAATGGCTGCCAACAGGTCCTAGCAATGAAACCATTTTTTGGCACAAGGGGTAGACCCAGGGTTCAACACTCAAGAGTGAAACAACAAAGCTCTAACTACCGGCCCTTTCGTCAACACCTGCGAAGAAGATGAAGTCTCACCTGAGGTAGAGGTGGGGATGGTTGCAAGAATCAGGTGTTTGCAACCTTAGTTGGGACACAGAGCTGTGATTATATCATTTACAGAGAACTTAGCACAAATCATTCATCGATATTCAACCCTTATTATACTTAGCAGACAACACAGAGCATCGCAGTGTACACTCAAATCTACAGTATTTAAGCACTTGACCATAGTAACCCAGATCAGATCTAGTAGATCAACACTAAGCATCCTCATACACATCAGATCTAACATTCATATATATCTAAGAATCACAGAGCATAAGCAAAGATAAACACATTGAATCAAAGCACAGAACATAACACGGAGATTTATGTGGTTCACCCCCACCCTAGGGCTACATCCACGAGATCTTCTTATTTGTTATCGTCTTCAATTTGTTACAAGCACAAAGCCTCCAAAACCCTGCTTCACATAGGACAAAATATCTGTGCATCTCGCTAGATCCTTCTTCCTTGCATTACAACACTTATCATTCTATAGAAACCTCACAGTAACTTGCACTTAGCCTTGCAAGCCTTACACAGTTCGCACAGAGCACTCATTCAACATCACATAGATGCACTACCAATTGCACTAAGAAATCACATTTACTACTTCTTACATTGCCTATCCTTCTATTTATACATTACAAAATTGAGCCTAAGCATGGGTAAACCCATGGGCCAACATCCCTTTCCCATTACATATTCCCAAAAACCCAAAAAGGACCCAAAAGGGGGCCTAGCTTCTATAATTTCCGCTTCGCTTTGCACGTTGTCTTTAACAGGCTATAGAAGTCCCAAAAACAGTTAATTATGACCAAGTGTTCCTCAAAACTTGGTCAAGGGCCAACAAAATTCCTTGAAACACTTTTAATATTTACCATTCCAATAAAGTTGTGTTCAAACCAAGCATGTGTAATATTAATGTCAACACCACCAAAGTAGAAATTCTTGATCTTCTCAAAATGCTGACACATAAGCAACTTATTATTAACTAGACCTAAGTAATGCCTCCCTTTAAATGAATACTATAAATAACTAAAAAAAAAATTGATCCCCATTTTACTAAAAGTATGGCATGGTTCTTTCCTTTGGGGAGCTTCTCAAGGTGCAATGGATATTTTCTTTACAAATGAATGATTATGGATTTACTAGAAATAATTTTCCTGATCCTTTTTATGTTAGGATACATGACTTTTGAGTTTTTCTTTTTATGAATGAAAGTACCCAATAATAGGGAAATGTAAGAATACCAAGATATGATAATTTTATCAATGTTCACTAATGACCTCAAAGGTAGGTCAATGGGACTCAAAAGTACAATTGAGTAGTGACCCATTGTGGGATCATAGTAGCATCTCCTAGAATCTGAATTATAAAACAAAATAAGTTAAACTACTGAAAAAGAGAAATGACAAAATGGAAATTTCATATGTAACATGAAAAAGGGTTTCTCGTCCTCGTTAGAAGATGAAGCCCTTGATTTCACTACAAAAATAGTACTAAAACTAGAGAAGGGAGAATATAATTTCCCCAGTGAGTCACCAACCGCATATTAGTCAATTCATTGCCTGACAATGTCTTTAGGGGAGAGTCCATATTTGAGAGGACTTGACTATGTAACCATGGGTGAAATTAAAAATACCTAGCGATTGAAGGTTGGTTTCATGAAGGGGGTTTGTAGTGGAAAATGAATTGTGATAAGAAAGAGATCTCCTCAAAATCCTACTAGCGGTAGGTCTTCTAGATGGAGGTTGAATAAAAGTGCATAGCCCATCCAATCTAGTATTTGGTGTGACCTAGGTATGTTCCTACCACTCATTTCCACCAACTGTTTTGAGCGATAGAAGAAAGGAAGTGATTAGCTTAATATGATCCATCCTTAGAGGTCCATGTAAGATCTATCCACTGTATCCCAACATTTTAATGATAAAATGAGCTAGTATTATCTAGTATGGATACCAAAAGAAGGTAGAGAGAGAAATGCAAGAGTGTCAGTAGTAGAGAACATAAATGAAGTGTTGACACAAAGGGTGGATATCTTATATACACAAACAAAAGGAAACTAGGTATTATGTTTTAACATAATGGAGAAGGGGCCACCAGTGTTGAAAAAGACACACCCACTACTCAGAAAAACAAAGTGTAATACTTTTCACACTCAAAGATTGGAATTGTAGATATCCAATTCATGGATGCAAAGATGAATCATCCTCAAAATATAATTTTATTTATACTTACCCTGAAATTACAACAAAAGTGGATAACATAGGCGATGACACCAAAGGTAGACATAGATAGTGAAATAATAAGCAAACAATGTCATCTTGGAGAGAATTGGTTAAAAAAAGAACAGATTCATCAAATGGACAAGGGGTTCTAGTATTAAAAAGGGCATTCCTTCCACTCACAGGGCATATGGAATGGAATAGGAACCTTGATACTGGATTGTTTTAAATATCCTATTCATAATCTGGAGAAAGACAATACACACTTCATTAATTAACTCAATTGAATGATAAGAAGTTCTTCCCATTGCTATAATTAATCACCACACCACATAAATCTAAATTATGGCATCAACTAGGACTCAAATCCAAATTTAAGAAAAATATCATTTCCTTATTTATCATAAATGATTATAAGTTGCACTTAACTATAGGGAACATAATTACAATTATGTGCTTGTCATAGGTTCAACTATATCATTAGCTCAAGGAAATATTTAATAAACAAGTGACCAAAATAACAAACCCACACAAACATGGTGACAACAACAATTTCAAGGTATACTTATATGGAACTTAGTATCTAAATCTAGTTAGAAGGAACATGATCCAAGTTATTGGATTTAGTCAGTTAATGCCCTAGATGAAAAATACAGAGTAATCTTGGAGACAACCAAACACAGTTACAATGGTATGTTGTTCTAGACATTGCAATAAATCAAATGATATATTAATCGCCCCAAAACTTCCAAGAATGGGGGACTGTGTTAGACTGAATCTATATCTAGCATTAAAATGGTGGGACTGTCTTTGTAATAATTATGTCAGTCCTAAATTGAGTGCCAAGCTAGTAGCTTTAGTAACTTTAGGGAACTATAGAGATTAGGTCTATATGTCTTGCATTAGGCCGCTAAGGGTCTAGGATTACTAGGCTTAGGATGTAGGTTAGGTTTAGGGTAGGCCGAGGTATGTAGGGGTAGCCTAGGTTAGATTAGGAGGTTTGAACCTCCAAGGAGGAGAAAGAAGCATATGAAGAGGATGTTGAACCTCAGGGTCACCACATTCAGTGTGTAACACATTGATTTAGGCTAGCAATAGTGTTGACTAGAGAGACATACCTTGGGGATTGTGCCCACCACCATGCATCCTTAACACTCATGGAGTCAGCATAACTTTGTCTTCTTAAATTCAAATTTCCTAAAAAAAATCATTGATCTCCACATTCATTACAAAATATCATGATATTCATAAATCAACCAAAAATCACCTTAAACTAGTCCTTAACAAGATCCATACCTTTGAGTGATGGAGTGCCTCCAATGTTGCTCCTCTCCATCCTGCGATTCATCACATGACTTAATTATATTTCATAATAGTAATTAAAGATGTAACAACCTCTACAAATTAATGACTAAAGATGAATACCTGAATGAGCTTCTCATTGTTTTGAGAATAAATTATTATCTACTAAAAAGGACCAACCACGTGAAGGTGGAAGCTCTTTTGGCCCCTCCCCACCTCTCACATCACTCTCATTTCCCTGTACCCAATCTATCTAAATTTTACAACTATAATTAGAAATGATAGTAACATGAAATGTAAGAAAAAAGCATTCATTGCCATGTGCTAAAACAAAAAACATGAAAGGAAATAACATTCATGACATGTAGGAAAACAAACTACATTACATTGGACCAGAAATATATTGGATTTATATTAATAATAAAATGTCTAATCATTTGTTTTTCTTCTTCTTCTTCTTCTTGGTCTCCATGAAAGCACAAATTAAGTCATCATCATAATTTAACTAATCCCCCACAGTTATTGGGCCTTCTTGAAGTGTTGTATCATCAATACTCAACACCTCACGCCATGATGAAATTCTAGTATTTCGGCGTGGAGGTTGAGGATGTAAGTTTTAAACCTATGAAGTAAAGCAATGAATATAGATTCTTAAGAAAAATAGAACTTAATCAATCGCTCATACACAGAGAACACAGAGATTTTATACCGGAAACCCTCAACCGAGAAAACCTTTCTTATATTCATTATCTCGAATTTCACCATTCACCATACAATATATACAATGTTTTTAGGTATTCGGTAGATACCAAAACCCTAATCCCTTAATCCGGGATTAATTAAGAAAACCGCTAAAAATAGAAAAATCCGCTACTACGAGGGATCGTCAGACGTAGTTGTCGAATCTGACATGCCCACATGCAAATAATATAACACATACCCAATAGAGGATGCGCATGGGCATCCACTGTTGCAACAACAAAAAAAATTCAAGTGATATTGTTATTCATTGTTCCTAGGGAAATTTAATTAATATAGATTTAATTACAATGTTTTATACGTGTATTAGCTGATGCAGTAGAAACAGTAGTTGGTGGTTGCATTGTTCTTTCTGCGCTTGTTGATATCCTCTCTCGATCAACATCTACACGCTCTGCCATATGAAATGATATAAGTATTTAGTACAGAATATACCGTAAATATTAATACGCATTGAAAAATGGAAAAACATTAAAAATGCGCGCATACCACTATGTAATGGTCCTTCACCGACAACTCTTGAATCATTATGGGGATCGGGATGTGTTTAATCGGGTACATCAGGAGCATTGCTAGAATTTTTAATCTCTTGCGAATGTGGAAAAGACACATTATTTTACATTTTAAATGAATAAAAAATATATTCTACATTACAAGTAATCAATGAGTAAAAACTAATCGACAAGTTTTTAATTTCATTTTATTTACCATGTCCTCTAGAGAGACACATGGTGATTTCCCCAATCTTCTTCATCACTCCACACGCCATCAAAACCCTGCATGAACCCATCCTTTAGATCTTCTTCTCTGGCTTCGTCATTGAACAAATCCCCCTACATTGAGTAATATCAAAATCATTAGTCACTAGCTGCAATGAATTACATATTTTGTGATGATGATAAAGAAAGAAGTAAAATGTTTAGGCACTTACAACTTGTGCCTTCAATCTCTTGTAACCACCTTGGCCCATTTTATGTTGGTCGTGTTTGTATTGTATTGCCTTTGTTTCCTTGGAAGTGTCTTGGAGTCTACGCAATATTTTGAAATATGTTAGATATTGATTGTTTTCCCTGTAAAGTAAACAAAATACCATCATAGAAAATTGAAAACACCTCTTACCTTCTAGGGCCAAGTGGCTTCTTCCCTTGTGCTTTCATCGCTAATTCTCTTGCATCGAGAATAGTTTATTTCCACTCCCTCTTAGGGACAACCAAAGGGCGTTTGCACTTGGGGTCCTGTACTAATTTATTCCTATACGACTCTCTAACATGTTTCAAATGCTTGCTGGTCGTTTTTAAGACTTTTGGCTTATTGAACGAGTCACCAAACTCCCCAACCAGTCTGGAGATAAGAAGGCTTTTCAGTTTGGAATTTTGTCGATTCCATCATAGTCGAATGGTCGGCCCAAAATGTTCTAATGCATAGTCATGCAAACTATTGTAGAACACATTGTTTCCTGTAAAACATTGTCATCATTAGTAATTTAAATCTCACTGATATGTGATTGTTTAAACAATTATATAATAGGAATATTGATAAATTCATATATTAAATACTTGGTAGTTGTACTATTTTTAGAGGAACCATGTCCTGGTTGACCAAAAATGATATCGTTGTTGTTCCTATGCTTTGGATATGTGTAGCACTAGGGTAACAATCAACTGAAGTGATCAGTTCCATGATCATGTACACCACTTGTGTAGCACCCGTCCACAGGATGCTAAGCAATTAACAATTTATTCAAACACTTACACATTAACAACTTTGTTTTAGCATTATTTCATTGATTTTTATCTACACATTTCTTCTACTTCTTCTCAATGATAAATCTAATAACATGATGAAATAAGTAGTAGGCTAACTTTATGATTTAAGAACTTAAAACATAAGTATACTCAAAACATCAATAACAAAATATCACTGAAAAATACCTCCTCCTTGTTGAAAAATACTGAGAGGGGGGGTGAATCAGTATTTTGAGCTATCAATCGATTTTTAACTTTTCTTTCACTAAAAAGTCTTAGTCTACTTTATAGAGATCAGTTGTTGTATATTCTTATGAAAACAATAGTGCGTCCAGAGATCTTATTATGGATTTCTTCATTCATCAGATGTCTTTTAAACAGTAATTCAACAAAATAAACTAACACAGATGAATAGGACACATGAACACCAGGATTTAAGGTGGAAACCCAAATCGGGAGAAAACCACCGTTGTTGTTGTCTCTGTCTTCAATGATTATTATTAAGAAAACATTCTACAACAATGTACTAGTGCAGGCTCATACTAGTACGCAGGCTTCTACCTGCAGAAAGCTACAACCTTCTCTTGTTTACCAGCCTTTCCTGGAAGGGATCTTCAACCCCCTGAAAATAGCACCAGTTTCTACTGGCAGATTTCTACTACTAAAAGGGTTTAACCCTCATCTTTACTGCTGACCACGTTTCATTAATTTTCACACTGGATCAGGCAGTTTCATCTAGTGGTTATGACAGTAACAGTAATTATCTCAAGAGTAAACACAAATCTACAGACTGTCAGGCAGTTACCAAAGGACACATATTAAGCAACTCAATAAACCTAGAAATGATGCCTCTGATCTCATGGTTGTTGAACCCACAGCCGAGATTTCTCTGTCAATGTAGATCTACCGCCCGACTGCCACAATGATGTTCCTCTTTCTTCAAACCTTTCATGCTGCCTGCACAAATGACATCACCCACTAGTAAATATCCCTACTGTCAGAAAAATAGCCTCCGCGTCCTTCGACCTCACTCTCTGCCGAGAGCATCGATCCCTTTTTAAGCCCATTGGTCCAGGACCCGTTCAATGCTCATCAGGTCCCATATTTATTGCTTGGAGTAAATCGGGCTCCTGTTTAAAAATTGAATTAAACCTATGCGCGCCCTTTTAAATCAAAGGTCCTGATCATTTCTGGATCTGACAGTCTAGATTCACTCGCGATTTCGCATTTCGCGAAATCGGGGTTTTTGATGTCAAGTGACTTTGTCATTACAAAGTCCTGATCCCCGATGTCGATGCGCCCCTTTCCATGTGCTAGTCCTGCTAGCTAGAGGCCTTGGCCTACATGACCATCTACACATGACCTTATTCAAAACTCTCATCGGGGTTTCGACGTTTCGATGTCACCATTCACATGCCTCCGGGATTCCCGATCCCCGATTTGCTCCTTTCCCGAGCTTTAGCCCCATCCGGCTACACAATGGTCCATGTGACCTGTGATTACGTGACCACCACCATACCTCTCGAAAATGTGCGCTATCCCTCCTGGCTAGAACATGGTCCATATGACCATTACCCATGACCACAACCTAACCCCGTCGGGGCTACGGGGTTTGTGATGCATCAATGCTTTCACCCGCGTGATTCCCGATCGTCCTAATCCCGACGCTCCTTTCATATTCTAACAGCTGGCCTCCACTACGCCTCTGTCCTCCTTCGATGTTGTGCTGATAGTTGTACCCCACTCATCGGGATTTCGCGGATCGCGATTTTGAAATGCACAAAACCTTTGTGCCCGGGATCTTCGATATCCCGATTTTCGATTAGCCGATGAACGACCTCTTGTCGGGCCTTTCGCCGATGGCACCAATCTCCTGCCACATGTCCTCTCAGATGGACGGTCCCGATTGTGTCAGGATTTCGGGACTTTCGATGTCCTGTTTCTTTTGACCTTGGGAACTCCAATTTCCTGATTGGCGATATGTCGACTTGCTCCTGATTTCCGACACCTGTCCCTCAGATGGACGGTCCCGATCATCGATGCCTCTGCTGAAGTCACATGTGCTTTGAGACGTGTTAGATCTTGCCATGTGTCACTCTGATTCGTGACTTACATGTGCCTGAAGTGTTGAATTTGCCTGACACCTGTCATTCCCTGGTTTTGCCACGTGTCCCTTGCCGACATGGTCTGCTGTCGTGAGTTGGATCAACGGTTCATATGCAATCTTGGCTCAACGGCTGTGATTTCATCGCGAAATTTCATATCGCGATTTCGGGGTTTTCGTTGTCATTTTTCACGAGACTCGTGAAACTCCGATTCCCGATTCTCCGATGAAGCCTCCTGTCTACACGTGGATGGTCCCGATCACTGCTTGATTTAACGGCTGTGATCAAATCGCGAAATCGCATATCGTGATTTCAAAGTTTTCATTGTCGAATGAATTGGACATTTCAAAGTCTCGATCCCCGATTCTCCGATGGCTTAACTCCCTCACATCTTTTGCAGATCTGACAGCTGTCGGGTATCTGCTTCCAATCTGACGGCACAGATCACTTTCTTCTACACGCCAACTCCTGTGCTTAACATCTGCGCAACTTCTCCCGATCCAACAGCTGTCAGGATTTCCGAGTGAGATCCGACGGCTCTCAGTCTCTTTCCTGTGCTCCTTGCACGTATAAGAGCGCTATGCCTCCTGAGCTTATTCTCCTAAAATCCTTAAAGGATTTCGACGTCTGCGCGTGATCATTCACCTCTCTGAGCTTTGTCTTTTGTTTGCTTGTCATCCTATAAAACATGCCAACAATCCTTTGTACATTCTTCCTGTATACATGCCATCTTCATTGCTGTACTTGCCATCAATGACAATCATATGCTACCTGTTAAACATGTCCAACACTCCTTAGCTTGTCGAAGCTCACCGGTTGTACTGTAGTCCTGGGTGCTTCCAAGCATTCTTTTCCCGCTTGCCCAGAGTGAAACAACGGAATCCTCCCTGCCAACTAGGAGCCTAGCCGGCTTCCTAGCTCCAAGAAACCTTTCGGTTTCTTGACCCTTCGTGCCCGTGACTCCAAGAACAGCAAAGCACAAATGCTCAAAGAAAACTATCACAAGAATCATCTCTTCCAAGAATTTCACAACCTCTCATCATGCTCCAACCTCTCCATGCCCTCCTCTCTTCTTCTTCTCCCTATTTATCAAGTTTCAATACACACTTCCCCAAGTCTCCTCAACCACCTCATCATTATCCATCCACCTCCCTTATCTAGATTTTTTGGGAAAATATTAAAATAAAACTAAATATAAATGACTTGTATTAAACAACAATAAAAAAAACAAAAAGTCTTTATTCTCATGCTAGATAATAAATGTTATTTGATAAATTTCTCCAAAATGTACATAACACTCCACCATGCTCATTTAATTCATCACACCCACCTATCTATCAAAGTCAAGAATTATTTAATGCTTCTAGATAT
>CBVK0102219663.1:0-11408 GCA_900067695.1 Picea abies
TAGTGGACCTAGTCCACCTTACATTGAATGACCTCCACTATTATGACTATGGGCCCTCTACCCCACCACTACCTCTCTAGATACACTACATTTCATCCCCCTTATGAAAGTGTTGTCCTCAACGCTTTTTATGAGGGTGTAAAACCAGATACTGGGGTCCCATGGATAAGTGTGGACCATAGTGCTAAAGTAAACTGGAGAACTAGGGTCCCATGTAGAAATGTGAGTCACCATGCTGAAGTAGTCCAACTGGCACTATGAAATTGGGTCCCATGTCCAAGTGCTCATATGAACTCCACGCTGAAGATATCAGAACTTAGGAACCATCTAAAAATGATTCTCTAAATATCGACACTGGTCATGTGGACCAAAATATGTAAAACCGACCAAACATTCATCCACTACTACTAGAGAATAATAAAACTAAAGAAGAATATGTAGAGAATGCTCTGTTTTTTACTCTCCAGGAAGTTCTCTACATGATGTGTAGTAGAGTCATCGAATAGAATATGGAAGTGGTTGTCATCCCATAAATGACAACTATCCATATATGAATCATCACAATCGGCCTCAAAAGCATACCCATCATACACTTCTTGATTGTATGCATCCATGATGTCCTTGATAAGATATCTCTCCTGTAGGTGATCCAAGGACCTTTGAATATTGTGACAACTATCACTGGGGTCATGTAGATTATCCTTGATGCCTTGTAGATGGTCTTGCATATTGGCTTTGAGGGCTTCAACCTTCCGTAGAATTTCCATGAGTTGAGAGTGATAATACATTGGAAACACCACATATAATATACAAAAAAACATCTCTTAAAATTATCTACCCAATGGTTCTATTCTTGTAGAAATCTGAGAAACTTGTGAGAAGTAATGAACTCTGTAGTCCTACCACCATCATGAAGACCCTAAAAATTGGTTGATTTTGATTCAATGATATCTTCACTTCCAGAGATATGAATTGGGTGATATGTTTTTTGAAATCAACTGTTTTTGAAAGAGAAACTCATATCTATAATTATTTTTGGAAAAATCGTCCTTAGCTACTACAAAAATAAAAAAAATCGAGCAATCATCTGAGGAAAAAACCTGAAAATAGTAGATTTTAAAATGTCGATAAATTTACTTTCTAGACTCCATTTCAAACGATTTTGTTTTTTAAATTGGGTGTTTATATAAGAGGAACTCAGATATACAACCATTTTCTGCAATTTTTTCACCAAAATATACATAAATCATCTGTAATGTCATGGCCCTCTTTTTTCTTCTCCGAAAAAATATACAAAAATATAAAACAAAATTTGCCCATTTTTTGTGGCCGAAGAAAGTGCTTTGATACCAATTGTTAAGTACCTAAACAAATTTGAAGATGTAAAATAGAATAATAACTCAAATCATTCACCAAAAACACTGAACATAAGAAATAGTCAAAACCCTTGAGGTAGGGTAACACCATACTGTTGAGGAAAAGGTATGAGGAACCTCACTCCAACATTTTTGAATCTTACTAGGCTAGCGTAAAATAAATTGTATTATCACCCAAGGTTTATAGCCTAAAACAAAATTATCAATTGATTCTTGAGAAATAAGTACAAGGAATCAATGTTTTCTTTTATAATTAAATAGTGCAAAATAAGAAAGTGAAAAATGTTTATGTACTGTGTTTTTATGATTAAGAAAAAAATGAAATTCAAATCTGAAAATAGTATCAGAAAATACATATGTGAGACCAAAATCATCAAAGTGATTTTATTAATTTCATTCCAAGTTACAATCATAACCCATTTTCAAGCCCCTACAAGGGTATGGACCAAGATCATATTTAGTGGTCTTCGATGGGCACCATACAAAAAGACTCTGACAACAAGAGAGGACTTAGACTAGAAGTTTGGATCAAATTATTCACAAAAATATCATTCACTGAATTTTTAAAATATTCCCTATTAGTTATGAAATCTAATTCATATACAAATTAGAATACACAGACTATCAAGATCATATGATCAACCCTTTCACGAATAAGCTGCTGAAATATGCATCTCAATCCTTGAATCATGCTATTTTCAATTAGTCCTCGCTATCAACAAGAGGTTTAAGAATCTAAGATAACTCATAATGAATGAAAGTAAGTAATCTCACAATAATAAGAGCAAACCTTATATCAACAAATTCTTTCTTGTTCTCTTCCTCCTTTTCCCTTCTTTTGATCAACTTTTATTTTCCTCAAAAGACGTTGTCGTAGTTTCAAACTACCATTAGTTAAGTCATAATATAATTAATATTGGTTAGGGACAAATAATAATAATAATAAAGGGTTTATTAAATAATAACTAATAGGTGGGACCCCTAATCTTTTAAATATTTTTAAGCTTGATTCCCTCCTCGTCACTCCATAATTTATTTTTAAAATAAATCATGCCACCTCATAAATACACACATACACAATCACTTGAATATTCCCTTGTGTCTCCCCAAAACTATATATATATATATATATCAAATAAATAAATGTACCATGCCACCACAAAAAATAATAAGACTGGTTGTCCAAAAATGAAGATAATAGTATCAGGCTATCCCAAAAATAACCCAAACATACAAATTGTCTCGCAATAATAAAAAACCATATTTACTATGAGAAGCACTCTGCTTCTTCCCATTGCTTGTTGCCTTTTTTTCCCTATTTGTAGAGCTGATCTTCTCAGTGCTTCCCTAATTGGATGCATGAGGCTATACTTCACTGAGAACTGAAGACTTTTCATTATTCTGTTGGATATGAGTGGTAACTGACTGGGAGGAGTCACTAGAATATTTGACATGAATCAACACTTTTTTTTACCTTTGCTTGACAAAGGTTTAGGGATGGTTTTCTTAAGTATTTTTCTTGCATGTGAGGACTAAATAGGGGATGCAATATGATCAATTTGTTGGGCATGCTAGTTGTGTGGAGGTGGAGGAGGCAATATCAATGAAACTGTGGGCCAACCATGATGATGTACTGCAGGTTGATTGACAATATCTTGCCAACTATGATTAATAGGGACCTCTAGCTGGAGTGAGACATGAGGTGGAACATGTAAATATGAAATATTCTGATGAGGTTGGTAAGGGGGTCTTTGTGGTCTAGGATGTGGCTAGAATACTCCTTGACCCACTAGGTTAAATAACCCAGCTTGAAATAGTTGATTCAACTCTTGAGGATCAACATCAAAGTGAATGGAGAATCTAGGTCTTCTGTTACCCCTTTGTCAAAAATTATTTCTGCCCTTGCCTTTTCCATGGTTCCCTCTACTAAACAAACTCATTGTCTAAAAGAAAACTTAGATCATAATATAGAACATGAAAGACTAATCAACCATCAATTAACTTTTTCTAAAGATAAACTCAAAACATTGACTCTTATTATTTAACACACAAGCATGCATGCCATCAATCCATTACTTTGTATAGAATAATCATAGTCATTATCCCAATTAAAATCCACATTTTTCATTATCTAGAAAAAGGATTCTTAATGAAATATGGGATGTGATTTGAGTTTATAATGAATGAAAAGTGTTATTTATGAAAAGGAAATAAATGATTAATGTTCTAAATAGGACCCATTCTTAACCAAACCATTTTAATAATCATGCCATCTTCATACTCAATTGTAGGTCTCGTTAATAATTCTCACTATTCTAATTCAAAACTTCTTTTCAAATTACAGGGCTTCTATAAAATCATATTTCTTTTGGAACAAAACATGAAAAAAATAAAATGATTTTGGGAAAAAATGATGGCTGTATAATTTGCGTAAAATGAAATTATGGAGGGAAGTGATAATGATCAATGTTATTTCGACATACAAATATCATCCATAAATCATCAACACATATGATCAATTCAAACCTTCAAAATAAAACTCTTTATTTTGTCTTTTGGATTCATAAAAGTCTAATTCAAATGTATCAATGAAAAACTTGAAAACTCCTCATAATTTCCTGTAGTAAGGATCATATTAAATTTTGAAACTTATACATTTGAACCCTATTTTTCAAATAGTATAAATACAAAAACATAATGAACCCATTTCAGGACACAAGAATCATTCCCATCTTTATGTTGATATACATACTTTCCATATATATTGACTACTATCAAAACTATGTTTTATCAAAGAGTGGCTTCCCTTTATAAATATTTGCAAAAACAAGACTTGAAACCAATATGCCAACCAAATACTAGCCCCAAGTAAGATGTCAAATTCATAAATATGCCTTTCATTTCTAGCCAACACTTCCAATAAACAACTCAAAATGGTGATATCAAAATCGTGGAGAGTGAAGTAGGATTTATATATTTGAATTCCAAAATAAGCGGACTAAGATAGGAGTGCAAGTTGAAACCCTAGGTTCGAGTTTCTTTACAATCATAACACTATAAATCAAAATCTGCTAGTGGATTTGGGCCAATAAGAGCATGTTGTATATGAGAGAAATCAATCGAAATACACCCGTATACCCCAAAAATTGTCACAACAAAATGAAATGATATTACAGTGAGCCTTAAAAAATACTTAGAATTTCTTCCAGAACAGATACAGAGACAGTCAAAATGAGAATGCTGGTGGCACATTGCATACTTTTGTTTGATTTTGTTTTGAGAAAAAAATTCACAATCATAACAAGAAACGCACGGTTCTTAACATCTTCCATAACCATAAATACCCAAACAAAAACAACAGTAATGAGACTCTTTTTCTCAATCAAAATCTCTTTATTCCCTTAAAATTGACTTTACAAGTTTAAATGCAAAACCTAGGTCGAGAGTCTCACTGGTGATCCTATTTATTTTGTATCACTTTGAAAGAAATAATTTACAATCCACAACATCTAAAAATTAATTCCCAACAAAGATTCATTCTCATAACAAACACACAGCATGCAAACATCTTGAGTCAATATTTAAAAATTATCAGAACAAAGCAAGACATTGATGCCAGAGAGGTAAACAATGTGAATACCTGTTGAAATAAGCGAAATATCCATGACAGATAAGCCCAATACTATTATCCAACCACCAAATCCTTAGAATCTATAAACCCTTGACTAACAACAATAAACCATTTCCAACAAGGAACAATGAAAAAGGTGGTATCCTCAAGAGGGAAAACCAACAGAGAGTACATTAACTCTTCATCAAGTCACATCACCTCAACATTCACCAAAACTCACCAACTTTTCACAATAGCCAAAAACAATTTACATGGTGGAAAGCACTTAGTTGCCCACTCGGACTCCAAATCGAGCTCTGGTACCATGCATATCACACTATTGAATTTTCAACCATAACATAGATCAATGCTATACCACATTCATAACTATTATAAGTTGTGACCGCTCTATCTATCAACCATATCAACTTACCAATCAAGTGACATGAGATATGAGGTCCATAACATATATGAATTTAACTCTAAGTCATGTTCCTTCACACTTTTCATGTGACATCCTTGTATAATATCATATATGATATATATGTGCATGGAATAAAATTGACCACTCTTTTTAAATATGTCACAAGCCATATTAAACCATATTACTTAAAACTTGCAATCATAAATGTCATAATTCTGGTGAAAAAGGCCTCTCACCCTTTTCCTTTTTTTAATAATGGCGACGACATATTTAATCCAATATGAGGATAAGGAGTCTCATAAGTCTATGATGAAGAAACTATTTTTGCACATGTGAAGAATAAAATACCACATTGTATTTTAATCTAGCCATTTTTTTGCAGGTCATATTTCATTCTCAAAATAAAGGAGAGAAATCAACTTAATACAACTTCTCTAAGGGGTCCCACCTACTAGTTAGATAATATAGTAATAGAAATAGTATAGTGTATTCAATATTTTATAGGCAGGATTCCTATTGCGCAATTTTTCATCAACACATACAATGGATCCTATAATGGAAGGGATCCTCTCTTGTTCACTTTCCTTTTCGAGGGGGAATCCTCCTATTGAGATACCACTCCAAATACAATACTTCTCTTCATACCCCATTACATTTCTTGAACTCATTTATATAGTGCTACCAACCACCTAAGAACATTCTAGAGGAGGAACCTTCTAGAAGTAGAGCCTTTTAGTAAGTCCTATAACATTTATTATATCTAACTAACATAGTGAGCCTTATTTAATAATATAGTAGACCTATTCCACCTTACATTGAATGACTTCCACTATTATCACTATGGGCCCTTCAGGTTGTGTAACACACCCACTACGGAAATCAAAATTTTTCATCTATTTCTCGAGGATCAGAATCCCCGAAATACCTACGGGGGCCTAGAGTAAGCTAGTTCCTCCCTTGTCCACCTCCATGTGATCATGGGTCATGACCACAGACCGAACGAATACAACACCTTTTCGCACTTCGCGGCTCTGCACTACTAGAGCATCGAGTCTTTCGACTCTGCAAACCCCAAAACTCGAAACAACGAAAAGCCGAACTTTGACAGGGATGGTGAGTGATGAATTTCCCCATTTGGGTCTTGTCCACATGGCCCTGTTCCATGACCACACTCTTAAACCGATAAATCACTTACCGAATTTTCATGATTCAGGGGATTTGCGATGCATGACTTCTTCCTTTCCCATTAAAATCCCCGAAAACCACGAAGTCTCCAAAGTTTCCCTCCAAAGGGAGATCAATGGTTGTAAGCCTCCCTTGATCTGACGGTCTAGATCCTTTCAGGATTTCGGTACTTGGGAGTTCGAGGTGCAACGATTCCAAAACTCATGTCACACAAATCCCCGAATTCCGGTATGGGGATCCATGTAGGCGATCAACGTTCCTTGAGAGTGCAGATCCAATGATCCATGGGATTTTGGGACTTTCCTTGAACTCTGACCGCTCACCATGCATCTCCTTTGATGGACGGTCTAGATTCCTTTGATACTTCTCTTTTCTACTACCAAGCACGTCAGGATTTCGGGTATTGGGATTTTGCGACTTGCCAAGGCAAGGTTTCTTTTCCTTTGGTTTCCCGGGTGCCGAAACGCCGAAATGTCGACCGACAGCCACGTGTCCCTCCAATGGACGGTGACAACCCTTAGCCATGATCAACGATCATGATCTTTTCGGGATGATCAATGGTCACGATCAAATCTTGGTTTTCTTAACTTATTCACACTTAAAACCAATTCGAGGTTTCGTTTATCAGAATTTCATGACTCGCGAAGACAAGGGTTCTTGCCCTTTTGTTTTCCCGGGTGCCGAAACGTCGAAATGCTTACCGACAGCCACTTGTACTCTACAACTGGACGGTCTAGGTACTCCTATGGATCTTGGGATCTACAGTCCCGATTTCTTCATTTCTTGCAAGGGAAAAAGGGGGAGTTGAGGAATTTTCACCTGTGTTCCTTTCTCAGAGCTAACGGTCATGATAGACCTTAGATTCTTTGAAGGGATCTCGACCATGTATCTAGCATAGAAAGGATATTCTAGGTATCGAACCATAGAAAGGTCCTAACTCATCCCCACACTATCATTTCAGAATTTCAGTAATCGGGGCTTCGGGACTTGAGAGTACAAGGGAATACGCCCTTGGTTATTTTGGGTACTGAAATGTCAGATCATTGTAACTTACCCGCATGCTATCATTTTGGGATTTCAGGAATCAAGGTTTCGGGACTTGAGAGTAAAAGGGAATATGCCCTTGGTTATTTTGGGTCCCGAAATGCTGAAGTACCAAGGCTTATAAGAACCATTCTCTCTTCGTGCATGGTTTTTAAGACTTAAACCATCAAGCCCTTCAACAGATTCTTGGGGTAAACTCAAATAGGGGTGTCCCTTTGGAAAGATCTAACCAGGGCATTACTTGAGACAATTAAGAGAATGAAAAAAATTCCCGAGAACAGACTTGAAAGGCTGAATCTGTTCAAAATAGACATGTACACATAGATATATTCATGTAAACCATATGTGGTCTTTCCCACCTAAGCATGCAGCCACCATTTCTGATCAAAACATCATACAGACAATCTTATACTGAAACCATTCATAATTTCACAAACCATGAGCATACATGTCATAATATTCAATGCAAGATACAAGACATAACACTTATCAGAAAAACACTAGGTTTGATGCCACTGCTAAGAGGGGTGCTCGTTTCCACCCAACCGTAGGCTCAATGATTCCAAATGGACTTACCACTAGCCACCCTCGAGCTGAGACCACGATGCTGTGAGACTGAGTCTCTGTTCGACAGTGATCGAGAATGAAGGTTACTCCCCTTCTTCTCTGCTATCACTCGCTCTGTATATTTTTTCCAGAGTTCTCTTCCAATTCTCTCTTCTGATTCCCCTCGCATATGTCCCCTCTGTCGTTGCACATTCTTCCCTCCTTTTCCCTTTCCGACGAGGTTGTGTGTGGCACGATCTTCCTCGTGGTGGTTAGGCCCGAGGACTCTATGGATGGGTGGTTCACCCCCATCCCTCATTGCTCATGAAGAGCCCTCTTCACCTACCAACCTGGCAAGTCATTTAATTCGAGACCAACAAGCCGCTCTTGGTTCTCCGGGCCAGTGAAGACCAAATACGTTATTGGTTTCAGTGGAAGTTAACACCACCATTCCAGGTGCCTTCCACCACCTTTATTCAATCATCGTGGTCTCTTTTTTTCAGCACATCCCCCTCTCACCTGTCCTTTAATATATATTCATAATATTATTTACATTCATCGACCTTTTTCACAAGGTCCATTCACATCAAACATTCACATTTTTGAGTTTGCCACAGTTCTTGGCCAGTATAGTTATTTTTATAGACTGGGGGAAACAGGGTGTTACAATTCACTCCCCCTTAAAGGAACATTGTCCTCGATGTTCTTATCTATCAACATGACATGCATGTACAGAAGTAAACAAAATTGGATATGCCTATCTCATGGCATCCTCCATTTCCCATGTAGCCTCATCTGGGCCAAAATGTCTCCACTACACCTTGACCTGTGCAATGGTTTGGTTCCAGAGTGGGGTTTCCTTTCTGTCCAGTATGCACTGAGGTTCTGGTAGAAATTATCCCTCTGGTTCCACCTGGATCATAGACCAGTCAATTATATGGTTAGCATCATGTACACATTTCTTCAATAATGAAACATGGAAAACATTATGTGCTTTTATTGTGGGAGGTAGTGCTAGCCTATAGGCTATAGGTTCCACTCTATCTAAAACCTCAAAGTGTCCACAATGCCGAGGTGCCAACTTGGCACAAGATCCCATTTTCAGGGAACTCTTCCTGGGCCTAACTCTGAGATATACATGGTCTCCTGTCTTGAACTCTCTTGGAGTTCTCTTTTGGTCCGCATAAATTTTCTGTCGGTTCTGAGTGACCTTCATGTTTTGTTTTATCTGAGTCACTTGTTGTTCCATTTATTTCAACATGTTGGGTGAAAAATAAATTCTGTTTACGGGATTACTCCAACTGACTGGAGTATTACGCGGCCTACCATAGAGGACTTTGAAGGGACTCATCTTTAAGGATGATTGGTAGCCGTTGTTGTAGGCGAATTCCACCAGTGGCAGGTAGTCTTCCCACTTCTTGGGTTGATGCATTACATGCATCCTTAACATATCTTCTAGTATTTGATTCACTCTTTTTGTCTATCTGTCGGTTTGAGGGTGATAGGTGGTGCTAAACAACAACTTGGTCTCTAAACCAGTCATCGGTGATTTCCAAAAGTTGGAAGTAAATTTCGTGTCTCTATCAAACACGATCTCTTTCGGCATACCATGCAGTCTGAATATCTCCTTCATGAATACTTGGGCGATGTCTATTGCCTTGCAAGTCGACTTGACAGGGACGAAGTGAGCAGACTTGCTCAATTTATCCACCACCACCATAATGGCATCATTCTGTTTGGTTGAGGTTGGTAATCCAGTGATGAAATCCATGGAGATGGTTTCCCATTTCCATTCTGGGATTGGTAAAGGTTGCAATAATCCTACTGGGTGTCAATGTTCTGCTTTAAATTGTTGGCACTCTATGCATTTGGCTAAGTACTTGGCTATGTCTTTCTTCAATCCAGGCCAATAAAATTGTTTCTTGGTGGCAATGATCATCTTCTGGCATCCTGGATGACCAGTATAGGGTCTTTTATGTAGTTCATCCATAATGAACCTCTTCAAGTCGTCACAATTTGGAATATATAGTCTATTTCTGTAAGTGAGCAGACCTCCTTCGGTCATGTGGTAGTCTTCATATTTTACCCCGGTGGGCTCCTGCTGTAGGTACAAGGTCACGGTCTGGAAAAATGGATCTATCTTTTGTGTATTTATGACTCTTTCTTTGACATCCATCTCATAGGTGCTCACCGCTGCTAGGTGAATTGTTTTCATGCTTCTGCTAAGGGCATCAACCACCCTATTTTCTTTTCCTTTAATATGTTTGATTTCGAAATCAAACTTGCTAAGGAGGGACATCCATATAGCTTGTCTGGCATTGAGCTTCGATTGGTCAAACAAATATCGCAATCCACAGTGATCTATCATAAGTACAAATTTCCTTCCTAAGAGGTAATGCCTCCACATTTTCAAGGCGTGCACTATGGCGGCTAGCTCTACATCATGAGTCACATAGTTGAATTCATGTTCGTTCAATTTTTGGGATTCATAGCAGACCAAATTTCCTCCCTTCATAAGGACTCCTTTGAGCCCTTCCTTACAAGCATTTGTGCATACGAGGAAATCTGCTTCGGGATCGACGATCTTCAGCACGGGTGCATGGGTCAGTAGATGTTTCAGGGTTTGAAATCTTTCTTCACATTTCTGTGTCCACATGAATTTGATCCCCTTTTTCTGGAGGGCAGTGATTAGACAACCAATCTTGGAGAATCCTTTTATAAATCTCCTATAGTATCTTGCTAATCCCATAAAGGATATGATATCCGAAACATCCTTCGGTGTAGGCCATTCTATGATAGACTTGATTTTGTCAGGGTCTACTGCTACTCCTTCCGATAAGACATGGCCTAAGTAATGTATTTGCTTCTGGAAGAAGTCACACTTGCTGAATTTGGCATAGAGCTGATGTTCTCTTAGCACTTGCAGCAGAAGCCTAAGATGCTCTTCATGTTCTTCTCTATTCTTGGAATAAATTAATATATCGTCAATAAAAACCAGCACAAATTTGTCTGGGAATTTGCTGAGTACATTATTCATCAAGCACATGAAAGTGGTAGGGGCATTGGTTAACCCAAATGGCACTACCACAAACTCATAGTGACCATACTGTGTCCGGAAGGCAGTTTTATGGATGTCTTCACCCTTGATTCGGACTTGGTGGTATCCCGACCTCAAGTCAATCTTTGAGAAAATAAATGCACCTCCCAATTGATCGAACAGATC
>CBVK0102219669.1:0-26541 GCA_900067695.1 Picea abies
CCGATCTGCCCCCCGCCCCCCACTACCTCTCTAGCTACACTACAAGACAAGACAAATATGAGAGAAGTATCAAGTGGAAATCAGGCCTAGATCCTAAGGAGAATGCAATATAGGCAACATCAATCCTTAATGCTTTTGTTGGTGCAAATGTGATGTCCATTTATGAAGTAGAAAAATCACTAGACACGTCTAAAGCAAGAGTCTTTGAGATAGATACTACCATGGATGTCATAAGAGATAATGTGGCCAGTGAATTTAGGAAGGAGGCCATGGAAACCGGATGTTTACACCGAGAAGAATTGGAAAAGAAGTTGCAAATTCAAGAAAAGGAATTGAGTGCACAATTTGAGAAGAAGGTTAGCTTGAACCAAAAGTTGCATTGAGAAGAAATAGAGAAGCTTAAATACACACATGCTCAAGAAGTGAAAAGGATAAAAGGGGAACAATTGGGGATAAGTAAATATAATGAGCAAATAGAGGACCAAGTTCGGAAACTACAACAAGACAATGATCTCCCGGAGAAGACTGTGGAAGAAAGCAAAAAGGGAATTGTTGTCTTAGAGATAATCAAAGAAGAAGCTACCAGAGCAAATGAAGCACTAAGATATGTGCAAAAGAAATTATTATTTTTATTACACATAATTCAAAAGAGTCGGTCAGATCATCTCAAGCTAGGTCAATAGTTGAATGTTGTGAAGGAAAAGTATCAGAAAGTTCAATTCCTATGACTAGATTGTCAATTGGAAATACGTTTTTGATAATCCTCCAAACACCTTACTAGTGTATATAGCCAAGCAGAGGATCAAAGACTAGGTTTTGCTCAACATTGGGAATTTTTTCCTCCATAATATAAAAAATACTCAAGAAACAATTAGACAATCTTGAAAGAGACTGTGGAGAGTATCAAATGTCCTACTAAAAAAATTTAGGATGGAAACCTTGGTAGATTTGGAAAAATAAAGACCAACCTGGATGATGATAGAAGATGTTGAGACTAGGAGGAACCTCAACATGAAATCCATTGAAGCAATATAAGACGTTGACAGGTAAGTGCTGGAAACAAGGATAATAAAACTAAATCAACTGATCCTATCGACAAATACTTTGTACTTCAGACAAAATAAGCCCCAAAGACAAAAGTAGTGACCCCTAATTATGATGGTGAAATCAAGCTCAAGAAAATTCAACTAAACATGATAGAGGCCACATTGGAAGACTTCATATTGTGGAAAGATTTCAGGGACAAAAAGCAAATACCAAAAACCACTTCATTGTTTGTAACGAACTTCTACGTTTTGATTATTTTTTTAATTATTGTAAAGTCCTGATTGAGAATATGAAATGAAATGTTGTAATTGTCATCTGACATGATGACAATTACTAAATATGAAAATCCACTCCTCATGTTCTATAAAAGAGATGGTTGTAATGAGTTCAAGACTTTTGCACTTTGTGTATGATAGATTGTAGTATTACTTCGAAATTAATAAAGAGAAAGAGGCATTCCATAGATAAAATTAGAACACCATGGGTCAGAACACATACAAACTATATAGAATCCTTAGAATTTTAATATTTTTACAAAAATATCGCCAAACATTTATAGTTGGCATATGAAGGATTACTAAGATTCGCCAAGGTTTCTACATTTAAAAAAAAATTTCCATCCTTAAAATCATCCCTGGCTATTATTGTGGCTTTGGCATGGCTTCTACATAGCTGTTGTTGTGGCATTGATGTGGCATCATCACCGACCTACCAGGCCCTCAATAATTTAACACTATGTTTTTCACCCGACTTGGTATGGAAACTTACTGCTCTATGTTCTGTCTATCGAGCGATCAACCCACCAACCCACTAGCCTTTCAACACTATACCTTCAATAGTCTATCTTGATCTGATATGGAACCTCATCTCACAGTTTTTTGTCTACTGAATGATATTCCCACAAGCCCACTGGCCTCTAAATCTTCAACATTGTGCTAGCAATCCTTTTTGATCCAGTATTAGAACCTTTTTTCTCTCTGTTTTGGCCACCATGCTGAAATGGTAGATGAAGTGGCATCCACATGGTCCACCGTACTAACTTAGCTACAATTATGGCATTGGCATGGAGTATGATGTGGCCTCCACATGGCTCTATTGTGGCTGTTGACGTGGTGGATGATGCAACATCGACTACCATCCCACCATAAACTTTAACGTTGCACATTCGATCATACATATAATATATGGTATGCTGGTATCTGATATGTTGGACCCAAATCCTTTGATCTTAGCCATTGATATTTGATCATCAACGATTAGGATTTAACCGGTTCGGGGTCCACATTTCTCCACAACAAAAGTTAAGTCCTTGCACAAGGTTTCATAGCTCTTCCATTCATATTCAAACTATGTAACATCACCTTTTCATTATAAATCCTTCTAGAGAAAATTTCCTTTTGAATATGGGATATATCATTATGGGTTTACCTTGTTATCTCCTTCATGAGACTCACCACTGCTTAGACCAACACCACTTGAGATTTCTCTTTTCCCTTTGATCTTCAACAAATTGTGATCACTCTACCACACGACTTGTCACCTCCTTGATATCATTCATTCATTTCTTCTTCAACAAGGTCATCTCTTCTATCTTCCATTCACCATTTATATTTAAACCTGCCATTTTACACAGAGTCATATCATTGTTATGGTGTTGTTGTTCTTGATTTAGGGTAAACACACAGAGCCCTTGTGGAACTTCAACATCACATAGAGAAATTCATAATCATTCTACCTTCATTCACACAGGGTAAACATGTAGAAAATCATCAACCCTACGTAGTCTTCTCATTTTCATTCATAGAGGTTAGACATGGAGAAACTCATAAAAAAAAAATTAGAGGCACTCATAGTCTCCCGTTGTCTTTGACATCAATGAAAACACTATTTCCAACAAGCACAATCTGATTATATAAACCTTGGTGCGCATCCAACATTTCCTCATCCTCCATCTCCTCTTTGTTCCCCTCTGCAACCACATCCCAACATTACAGAATTTCCATAGCCCCATGTGCAACCAATCAATGATGGTTGGGATAAAAACCTTGTAAATCCCCCCCCTGGTATTGCTTAATGGCATGATAATCCTCTTCCTCCTCCTCCTCCTCTGCATTCAATACCACATGTTGCATCAACTGCCTCCATGGCCCATTCACCTCCTAATAATTTCAAAGTGCCTCCATATGATCTCCAAATTAAAAAAGGAAAGAAGCTTTCCACCTCTCCTAGCTCTAAATCATCTCAATCCTCCTCTATACATTCCAAACAACAATCAACAAAAGCTGCCAATTGCAAAAGAGAGATTAACTTTAGTGACATGCACCCCGAAATACTAGTAAAGCTATATGATAAAAAGTCTTATTATGAAGACCTTCTCAATATTAGGTCACATGTGTCAAAAGGAAGAAAGGAAAGAGAGGAGTCTTTCAAAAAGAAATATCCTCACTTATTTTAATTTTTTTTATGGCATTACTATCTAGACACTTGATACATTTGGGATAGACAACACACATATGATATTATTTTGAAAACTTTAAATATCATTATCATTTTGATATTTTGGGAGAGACAAGTATTTTTTGATTTGGTATGTTTTGGATAAGTGTCTTATTTTGATATATTTGACAATGTTGATATATATTTATCATTTAATAAGTTTTGGAGTCACAAGAGAAATTTTGGAAACAAAGGAGAGAAGACTTAGTGAGACTCCACCTATTATTTAAATATTTATTACCCTTATAATAAATAAAGTTGTCTTCTCCTAATTAAAGTTAATTAAAATTTTAAACTAAAAGTAGTTGGACTACCCAACTAGTTTATGAAGAGATAAAAGAAGGATGGAAAGACAAAGATGGCATGAGAAAATAGAGAAGTAAAAATTATGAGAAGGTTTTCTCTATCCTCAAGTGAGATTATTATCTGTTCATTCCATACAAAGTTTCATTAGAGATGAGTTATCTTGTTGTTAGCAGGGTTATTCTAGAGGTGGAAAAGAAAGGACTAGGAAGCATTGTTTGGTGATATGTTGCAAGGTTATCCATTTTCTTGAATGTTTGTTTGGTTTTAGTTAGAAGTTTTGAAATAATTTCAATGCTAATTAATGTTATTTTTGTAGAGTTCAAAACAATGATGCACATGTAGCTTGGACTGACCCAGCTCGATTTTATGTTCTATTCTTCATTGTTTTGACAGTAGTTGTCTATATATGAGTCAAATAACATCTTGGAATTCCAAGTATAAAATTGGTCTAAGCCTTCACAGGGGTTTGAAGAGATATACTCAATTTTTACTCAGATTGATATTAACAAAAATATTTGTTGGTTTCTTCTCACTTATGGGACCTTTTGTATACTAATTTTTAGATTTAAAATTTTTACATTTTCTTATCCATATGTTTATATAAATTCGTTTTTCAAATACACTTTTTACTTTGTTTTAGTTTATTTTGGATAAAAGACACAAAAATTTCATATTTATAAAATAACATCAGATCCAAGAATCATATTTCTTGAGGTTTGATTGAGATTTTTGACATGCTATATACCTAGGGTTATGATCCCATCTATATTACTTAGCCTAGGAAGATTCAAAGATGTTTGAGTAAGGATCTTTCCATTCCTTGCATCGACAATTATCAATTCAAATTTCGTATCTTTCTATGCCATATAGGGCATTCTTTTGGGACAATGGAGTCTTTTTCTTCCTTTTCTCAAACTTCCTTCTCTACTACTCAAACTCCTTTCTTGAATGCATATTCCCCTTGTCTTGAGGGATGGTCCACATGTAATGGTACATGTAGGTCAGAAAATCTAGAACAAAGTGCACAAGGTTAGCTGAAATAAACCAATTATCCCATCTAACTAATCACTTTTGGTATTTCAGATATAAAATTGACTTATAAAGAACAACTTTCAACTATTTTCTAAGTTTGAGAGTTAGGCAAAAAATATTCGAATCATGAGCTAAGTGGTAGGAGTGATTTAAGGGTTGGGAAGAGGGATCAAATTTCAAACTAAATATTTTAAAGGAGGTCCCAATTTGGAAATTAGGTCAATCACCAAATTGGGCAAGTCAAAAGGTGGCTTGGTGGAGAGGAGGCTTGATTTGAGAATTAGGTCGATCACCAAATTGGGAGAGGGTTCAATTTTTGAATGGATTATTTGAAAGTTTTTTTTGAAAAATCGAACCAAAGGGGAATTCCATAGGAATATGAAAAGGTGATAGGAAGACCCAATTTGGCTATCGAACCCAGTCGCCAAATTAGGGAAGGGTTCACTAAAAGATGTGAGAAAAGGGCCTAATTTTTGGGATGAGGCCCGATGGAGAAATTAGGTGACAAGTTGAAATACAAAAGAATGAAAGGGACCCATTTCAAAGATCAAGATAACTTTAGGAATCATGGAGGTAAAGAACAAAGTTTTAAAGGAAAAATAAAGAAAATAACTTGAACTTCAAACAATGACACTTGAAAGTGAAATACAAAGTGATAAAACCTTAACTCTAACTTTAAATCACAACTTGAATTTGATTGTTGGTAAATCAGGTAGTGAAGAGGTAGAGAGAGGACCCGATTTGGCCATTAGAACCGATTTCCAAATCAAGCCGAGGAAAATATTATCCAATTCAAAGTTTGAAAGTTAATAAAATACTTTTGAATGAAGGTCAAAAGAAAATATTGAGTAGACGAGAAAAGTTCAAAGAGTCAAAAAGAGGGTCTGACTTGAACATTGAGCCTGATCAAAATATCGGGGAAGGGTGTGGTGAACAACAAAAAAATAAGAGGTCTAAATTTTCAAATGAAGTCGGGTCTAAAAAAATTGAACAAATGAAACCTAGTTCGAAGGGAGGGAACCAAAACTCGATTGAGGAATAGATCTCAAGGAAGCCAAGAAAACAAGTCAAAATCAACTAAATATAACATGAAGGATCATCTAACTTAACCATCTAAAAGGATGATCAAGAAGTAAGTAAATGAGAAAACAAGGTCAATATAAGTCCAAAAGAAGGCATTTTCAAATTATACAATAAAAAGTAGGGTCCCCAAGTTTTACTCAAAACTTATGGGAGGTGTTGAGGACTCAACAAATGGTGACACAATGGAAAAATATATGAATCTCAGAATCATCACTTATTCAATCATATATTATAATAGGAAGCCAGAAAAATTAGAAAGAATTATACCTTTGGAATTCAAACAAATTGATTCTTTGGGTCCTCCCTATATTAACATGAACCAAAAACATTGTAATAATATGATGATGTAGCACCCCTACCCCAATAGTTTCTGCATGACCTCATGGTCATTGGATATTTCTGTTTCCTGAGCTGAAATGGATCCTTAGTTCCCACCAGAACCTACACACATATAACCATAGGTCCTACTTAGAAGTTACGCTTGTGTGAACAAGCACTAGGCATGAACCTCCACTCCATGTGACCAATCGATGTGACCATGGTCTTCATCGAAAAGGTGTTTCGGGTTTCACGACTTCACGATTCCTATTTTGAGTCCTTTGGACTCCTTCAATTACCAAAACCCCGAAAAGGGATGACAAGTCCACTAGCTCCTCCCTTATGCCTCAACCATGTGACCTCCAATATAACCCTGGGGTCCACTTCCGAGTGCGTTGGGATTTTGTGACTCACGAGTTCACGATGTGACTCTTCTCGTTTTCCCAAAGTCCGAACTTACAACTTCTTCTCCTCAGATCAACGACTCTAAGTTTTCCACGGTCTGACAGTCCAGATTGTATCGGAATTTTGTGTATCGGGATTTCGTAACTCAAGACCTCCAAGTCACGACTTTATCCACACTCCGACTCCCGAAATGCCAAAATCTGAAACCACAAGATCAATGACTCCCGTTGATCTAGATCAAATGACGACTATTCCTCCTGAGCTTATGAGTGTTGACAGACACTCAACCTTAAATTCTCTACTGATCCACTGGATCTAACGGTCCACGACGAATCGATAGTTTCCCTTTTGAGAATTTCAACCGTCCATTCAGTCTCTTGATACTCTTGGCCAAATAACTCGGTGTCTCATTGTGAGCTTAATTTCTGTGAGGTAACTCCAACCCTCTTTCTTCCTTAGAATTATTTGAAGTCTCTATCCTTCCCACGCTAGATTTCTGCTGCAAACTAAAGGATTCCAAGGGATTCTTGCACGCACTCCTTGCGACATTCACGATACCCTTTGGTTATTTGAACTTCCCAGTTCTGTGTACTCCTTGCGACAAAAGTTCTTCAACCTCACACTTAGGTTAGTAAAGTCTAAGACTTAAACTGGCCTGCACACACCTTGCACATATCTGTACAACACTTGCACTTCTAGTGGTATAAGAACAATGATATCCCTCTTGAGCTTCTCTGAGATGAACTTAGAACCTCGTCAATGCACTCCTTGTGGAATTTCACTGCATTCCTTGCAGGAATTCTCAGGAAGAGAAACAATTGAAGCTTATAGTCTCCCTCTCATGGATTTCATACATTCAACATGAAACAACATAGAAACAAATGCATAATAGAGAATATAAGCAAACTGAAAACATACCATTCAATAGATGTAAACAATGACCATAAAATACCATGAAATTGAGTCAAATCATTCTTATATTAACTCAAGTGCTCCTATACATGGATTCAATAGCTACAACTATCTACTTATACAAATTCTACAACTCTGTTCTCCTATGATCTCTTCTCAACTACTTCTTACTTCTACTATGAACAATCATACAATACAATACATATGAGGAATCTTTCTAGAGTTTTCCCTCCTACAACTCTAAGCTATCTAATCAAATTAAAAGCTACAATTACTTTACATTCATTACAATAAATGTATCCATATCTGACAGATGAGAGAAACTGCTCAAGATCTGTATTACAATTCAAAACATTTAAGAGCACTTATGTCTCTTCAGATATTACATAAATGTTCCTTCTATTTTGAAATTCAAAATATCTTCAAATTGTGTGATGGTGCGCATCCAACTGTCCTTTGTTTTTGCGCTTGTTTACGATGCTCCTGCATCATACTCCTTTGGCTGAAAAATTCATGAACTCCTGTTCATGAGCTCTTGCACCGTCTATCCATGTTTATGGATGTTTGTTTCATTTTTCCAACTGGAATCCTCAATCGGGTGTCCCTTCCATTTTACCAAGTATTCAAAATATGTCTTTCTCTGAGTTTTCTTGCTAACTCTTTGATCAATGATCTTTTCCATCTGCGGATTTTCAGCTACAGGCATCTATTTGACCCACTGAACTTCTTTTTTATTCTCTTCTCCTCCTACTTCACCTTCTCAGTAAGTATACATATCTGCTACATTGAATATGGGTGATATGCCTACACCATATGATAATTCTATCTCATAAGCATTTGCCTCAAATTTTCATAAAATCTTACACGACCCTATCTTTTTCATCTTCAACTTATTATATGTTCCCCTTGGGAATATTTATTTTCTTAGGTGCGCTAAAACCAAATCTACCACTTCAAACTGAATCTCTCTCCTGTGTTGATCCACTCTGTGCTTGTATTCCTGGTTAGAATACTACAACCACTCTTTAATCTTACTGTGGAGCTCCTACATCTCTGCTGCAAAATCTTATGCCCTAACACTTCTGAACTCACTCTACTCTAAGTCTCTCAACTCATATACTCCTCTTGGAAGCATTCCATACACTATTTGGAATGGTCTCTGCCTTGTGCTCCTGTTAGGTGAGTCATTATATGAAAATTTCACTTGCAGAAGAATCTGATCCCATTGACTGTGATGTTCAACTACTAAACTCCTCAACAAGTCTCCCAAACTTCGATTTACTACGTCAGTTTGTCCATCCATCTGAGTGTGATATGATGACCTAAAATATAAATTCATTCTCAGCTTCTTCCATAGTGTCCTCCAGAAATGACCAACAAGTTTGGTATCCCTGTCCAAAACAATACTCTTGGGTAAGCCATGAAGTCGAACAACTTCCTTGAAAAACATATTTGCAATGTGTGTTGCATCACTGGTTTTCTGACATGGAATGAAATGTGCCATTTTTGAGAATATGTCGACTACCACAAATATGGAATCACAACCTCTTTGGGTCCTTGGTAGTCCTAACACAAAATCCATGCTTACTACGTCCCATGGCCTCTCTGGTATTAGAAATGGTTGATACAATCCTGTATTCTTCCTTTTTCCCTTTGCGTGCTGGAAAATTTTACATTTGTTGAAAAATTTATTGACATCCTTCCTCATCCTTGACCAATAATACAGTCTGTTTAGTTGCGTAAATGTTTTTTCATGGTCGAAATGTCCAACCAATCCCCCACTATGTTTTTCCTTTAAAATATTTTCCCTCATAGAACTCTTCGGGATACACAACTGATTTCCTTTGAATAGCAGTCCATCCTGAATCAAGTATCCAATCCATTGGATTCTATCTCTTAAAATAATATTCTCACATTCTTCATAAGCATCCTTGAAATATGAATCATCTCTGTACATTTCCTTAAGGCTATCAAAACCTAAGGTCTTCACTCGAAACTCCTGCAGAATCAAACATTTCCTGTTCAATGTATCAACAACCTTGTTAGCAGTTCTAGAAATGTTCTTTATAAAAAAAGTAAAGTTCTACATAAATTCAACCCATTTTTCATGTTTCTGGTTCAGTTTTTCTTGTTTGGCTATAAACTGTAAGGCATGATTATCGCTATACAAAACAAACTCCTTTGGAAAGAAGTAGTGTCTCCATTTCTTCAATGCTTGTATGACTGCATAAAACTCTTTATCATACATAGAGTAATTCCTTTTGGCATCGTTCAACTTCTCATCAAAGTATGCAATCGATCTATTGTATTGACTTAATACTGCTCTAATCTCAAATCCACTTGCGTCACATCTCACTTGAAATGTTTTACTGAAATCTGGAAAAACCAGAACTGGTTGTCCAATTATTTTCTCCTTCAGAAACTTGAAACTTTTCTCTGCTTTTGTTGTCTAATGAAAAGATTTATGTCTCTTCTTGACTGTGTCCATCATCGGTGCACAAATCCCACTAAATTTTTTGATGAAATTCCTGTACAAACTGGCTAACCCATGGAAGCTTGTAACTTCAAAGATGTTCCTCGACAATGACCATTCTTTGATTGCTTTCACCTTTTCAGGATCCATCTTCAACTCATTCAAAGAGATCACAAAACCCAAATAAATGAGTTCCTCCTTCATGAAAGGCGACTTCTTCAGATTTATCAACAAATTCTCTTGATGTAACCTCCTCATCACTAAAGTTAAATGTCTCAAATGTTCTTCCTCAGTCTTACTGAAGATCAATATATCATCAAGATACACAATTACAAATTTCCCAATGAAATGTTTCAAGACTTTGTTCATCAATATCATAAAAGTACTTGGCACATTCATCAAGCCAAATGGCATGACAATCCATTCATATAGTCCTTCATTCATCTTGAATGTTGTCTTCCATTCATCACCTTCCCTCATTCTAATCTGATGATATCCACTTTTCAAATCAATTTTTGAAAAACCCTTGCCTCACTCAAGTAATCCATCAAGTCATCCATCCTAGGTAAAGGAAATATATATCTGATGGTGATCTTGTTTATAGCCCTTGAATATGTACACATACTCCACCCACCATCCTTCTTTGGACTTAACACTGTTGGTACAACGCATGGACTCAAGCTTTCCCTAATCAACCCTTTGTCCATTAAATCTTGGACTTGCTTCCTGACCTCTTCATTTTCTTGCGACATCAATCTGTATGCTGCTTTGTTTGGAAAACTCACCCCTAGTATAAGGTCAATATGATGGCTTATACTTATGATGGGTGGCAACGAACAAGGTAAATCGTCCACCACTATATCAGTGAAATTCTCCAGCAATTCTTGAATTTCTTCAGGTAGATCATCTATTGAGGTATTAGTCAAGATGAATCTAGGTTTCCTAACCACATCAAACTGCATTTCTTGATATTTCTTAACTTCATCAAGAAGATCCTTCCCACTCATGAGAAGTATAGTATTGCTTCCTTATGTTTTCGCTTTCTTGTCTTCAATTGGCAACACCATGTGTGTTCTACCATTCTTCTCTAAGGTATAGGTGTTCTTTCTTCCGTCATGAACAACATTCCTGTCATATTGCCATGGTCTCCCTAACAAAATATGATAGACGTCCATGGGAATAACATCAAATAATATCTCATCTCTATAACACCCTATCTTAAATTCAACTAAACACTATTTAGTGACTATTACCTGATGTCCCTTTTGCAACCACGAGACTTTATATGGGCTCGGATGTGAAACTATCTCCAATTACAGCTTTTCCACCATCTCTGTGGAGACTATATTATCTGTGCTTCCACTATCCACAATTACCTTGCATACTCTATCCTTGGTCTTGCAAGTAGTTCTAAACAAATTGTTCCTATGGACTGGATTCTCTATCTCTTTCTATGGTTTCAAGAGAATTTTTCGCATCATTAAGGATCTTCTGCCTTCTGCATCTTCGGCTTCAAAATTTCTCCTTTGTGCTTTTGAAATGTGATCTTCACCTCCTCCATCTCTTTTTCTATCAGGACATTCAAAATACTTATGTCCTATCTTTCCATAGACAAAACACTTTATTTCACCTCTTCTGCCTCTCCTCTTCCTCTTGCTAGTGGAAAAGTATTTTTGTCAGCATATTGTCTTCCTTGTGAGCTTCCTCCCCCTTTCTGGGTGATTATAAGGTTTATTCTCTTCATCCTTGAGATTTTGTACTCTGTCTTGGGAAACTGCTTTGCCTCTGCTCTGACTTCTATCTCTGCCCCTTTGACCTTTATTTCAGGCCAATTTTTCTTCCGCTTTCAAGGCAACCTGGTAAGCCTCTTCTACATTCCTAATTGTCACCATGCTTATCTCATCCTGAATCTCATATCTCAGGCCATTCATATATCTGGCCACCTTTTCATCATCACTCTCATGATGACTTGCTCTAATTTTTAATCTGTAAAACTCCTCAGTGTATTCCTTCACTTTCATCCCTTTCTGTCTCAAATTCTACATTCTTCTGAACATATTAATTTGGTAATATCTTGGTATGAATTTGGATTTCATCTTGGTGACCATCCTATCCTAGATCTTAATTATTTGTTTGCCTTTGCAACACCTGTTAGCCTGCAGTTCATCCCACCATAATGCTGAATGCCCTTTTAGTCTAGTGACAACATGTTTTACTTTCTTGTCCTCTTCGATATCTTCATAATCAAAGTATTTATCCAGAGCTCTAAACCAATCTAGCAGCTCCTCAACGTCTAAGTTACCTTCATACATCGAAATTTACATCTTTGCTCTGGCCCCTATTTTGGAAACAACTTTGAATAAACGTTCTTTTGCAACATCTTTAGATACAACTTCTTCTTTGGATCTAGCTTTGTTTTCACTTTCATCCTCACTGACATCTCCAGTATCAGCTGTTTGTCTCTGTGTTGTCTCCATGGAATCCAATCGAGCACAAAGTTCCCTCATCTCCCTTTCCATGGATGGATCGGGTAAATTTATTTCTTGATGTCTTCATAGTGGCATTGTTTCAATCTATCCACGTAGAATTTAAATCACAACTGCCCTCTATCTTCCCTCTACAGAAAACAAAAGTTGTAAGCTCTGATAGCACCTGACATAACACCCCTACCCCAGCAGGTTTTGTCTAACCTACCAGTCGTTGTATCTTTCTATTTCTTGAGCTGAAATGGCTCCTTAGTTCCCATCGAAACCTACACACATATAACCACAGGTCCTACTTAGAAGTTACACCTGTGCAAACAAGCACTAGGCATGAACCTCCACTCCATGTGACCAATCGATGTGACCATGGTCTTCACTAAAAAGGTGTTTCGGGTTTTGTGACTTTGCGATTCCTATTGTGATTCCTTCTGACTCCTTCAATTCTTGAAACCTTGAAAAGGTCTGACAGGTCCACTAGCTCCTCCCTTATGCCTCAACCATGTGACCTCCAATATAACCCTCAAGTCCACTTCTGAGTGTGTCAGGATTTCATGAATCATGAGTTCACGATGTGACTCTTCTCCTTTTCTCGAAGTCCAAACTTGTGACTTCTTCCCCTCAGATTGACGACTCTAAGCTTCCCATGGTCTAACGGTCCAGATTGTATTGGAATTTTGTGTATCGGGATTTCATAACTCAAGACCTCCAAGTCACGACTTTCTCCACACTCTGAGTCCCAAAATGCCGAAATATGAAACCACAAGATCAATGACTCCCGTTGATCTAGATCTAACGGTGACTATTCCTCTTGGGCTTATGAGTGTTGACAAACACTCAGCCTTAACTTCTCCGCTGATCCACTAGATCTAATGGTCCATGACAAATCGATAGTTCCCCTTATGAGAATCTCAACCATCTGTTCAAACTCTTGATACTCCTGGACAAATAACTCGGTGTCTCCTTCTGAGCTTAATTTATGCGAGGTAACTCCAACCCTCTTTCTTCCTTCAAATTATTAGAAGTCTCTATCCTTCATGCACTTGATTTCTGCTGCAAACTCAAGGATTCCAAGGGATTATTGCATTCACTCCTTTTGGCATTCATGATACCCTATGGTTATCTAAACTTCCCAATTCTGCACACTCCTTGTGACATAAGTTCTTCAACCTCACACTTAGGTTGGTAAAGTCTAAGACTTCAACTGGCCTGTGCACACCTTGCATGACTCTGTGTTACACTTGCACTTCTAGTGGTATACAAACAACGATATCCATCCCGATCTTCTCTGAGATGAACTGCGAACCTCATCAACGCACTCTTTGCAGACTTTCACTGCACTCCTTATAGGAATTCTAAGGAAGAGAAACAATTGAAGCTTATACTCTCCCTCTCATGGACTTCATACATTCAACACGAAACAACATAGAAACAAATGAATAATAGAGAATATAAGCAAACTATAAACATACCATTCAATATATGCAAACAATGACCATATAACACCATGAAATTGAGTCAACGCATTCTTATATTAACTCAAGTGCTCTTGTACATGGATTCAATAGCTACATCTATTTGCTTATACAACTTCTACAACTCTATTATCCTATGCTCTCTGCTCAAGAAATTCTTACTTCTACTCTGAATAATCATACAATAAAATACAAATGAGGGAGCTTTCTAGAGTTTTCCCTCCTACAACTCTAAGCTATCTAATCAAATTAAAAGCTACAATTGCTTTACATTCATTACAATAAATGTCTCCATATTTGACAAATGGGAGAAATTGCTCAAGATCTGTATTAAAATTCAAAACTTTTAAGAGCACTTATGTCTCTTCATATATTACATAAATGTTCCATCTATTTTGAAATTCAAAATATCTTCAAATTGTGTGCTGGTGCACATCCAACTGTCCTCCATTTTTGCGCTTGCTTACGATGCTCCTGCATCATATAACCTCAATGTCTTAGAAAATTTTCCTAGAGATAGAAAGTATGGATTTGATTTCCTTTAAAGCTTCACTTGATGCTTTAGGTAATAATCATAATCACAAGGTCTTCCTTAAATGAGCTTGAAGATTTGTTTTTAAGTAGACACGTTGTTTCACTTATTTATGGTGTTTCTCCACTTCCCATCAGTTTCTATAGCCTTGATGGAGTCATTCTGAAATGAAGACCTTGCTCCACTACCAACGAGAATCCATATCCTCAATAGAGATATCTACATTCCCCCATAAATGACTTAATTTCATTTCCAAATCCTTCACCCAATTTAAGTATATGTTACATCAATGTTGTATAGGGGAAACAATAAGTGTTTATAACTAGGTGGGGATGATGTCTGTTTTTAGGAAAGGATTGGCCATATGTAAGTGATAAGATATAGCCCAAACATATTAAACCTTGGATGTTTGACTGAAAACCTTTCACATTGTGCACTCATTTTAATGTGAATGGGTGGTATCTTCAAGTTGGTTGAATTAACACTTAACTAAATTTTCAAGATTTTTCGGGACTCAGTTATGTAGGAAAATCCCAATTTCATCATTATTTTAACTTCTTCAAGCAACATGGTTATTTATTCATAGCTTATTTTTCTAAGTCATAACTAAGAATTAAAATGGGAAATTACAAAGATTGGCAAGTGTGCATGCTTTTTTATAAAACCTTACAATTACCCATCAAGGGAGATTACCAAGAGGACAAGCCATGTAGAGAAATATTAACGAAAGGAAAGTAATGCAATTCAAACCTTGGGGTAAATTAAATTGCTTATATAAAATTTAGAATTTAATAGAAAGGATAAAACATATCCTAAGGAACACAATTGAAACAAATTGAGGATCATAAAGAAAGCTAACATAATGAAATATAATATGTACATGCCAACCACCATTAGGCAACTAATATAAGTTTGTTTTGTAAATTTGGACATTAACAAAGAGATATTCCAAATCTCCCTCCATGTTATGCAATCTATAAGTGCCAAGGCCAAGTTTTTCAGGCACCTGAAAGGGAAAAATCCAAAGCTATTGAAATTTCGAATGCTTACCCTTTGGCTCACTTTGTTTGTCCAAAGTCCTTATTCCTATCTGAGTGCTTGTCAAACCACCTTTTAACAATTTGTTGATGGGATGTAAATTTTTGTTTATCTTTTTCATGCTCCTCTTCTAACTTTAGTGAGGCGTCAATTATATTTTGGTGAGATGAGGAACTCTACCCCCTCATTAGAGAATTTTTGAGGCAAAAAATGGGCCTAAAAGAATGTGTTATCAACATCAACTTTAAAAGAACCAATAGGATTCAAGATGATTATGTCAACCATAAGGGTAAATAGTTTTGGAGGGAAAGAAAAAAACTACATTTTTTTTATCATATTCTCGACTTATATCCTTATAGTTTTGTTGTCGTGTACAACAACCCTCCCAAATTTGCATTTATTGTAAATAAAAATAATTTGGGCCCCTATATTTTTGAATTTTTTTCTTAGTTTGGTTTAATTTTTCTTTGTAAATATGTTTGGAATCCTGATTTCAAACTGAGCATCAATGCACTTTTTAAGTTTAGAGCTGAGGATTTTTCATATTTTGAGTCTTATTTATATCGATGATGCATGCATTCTTTTTAATTTCCTGAATTTTAACATAAAATTCAAAATTCAGTTTTGAGAATTGGCTTGTGTCATATCACTTTTAGGTCGATTTCATTGTTTTTTTTTTAAGTTGTTTTGATTATCAACTTGATCATAAAGTGATGTGTTTAGATTTTATATATTATTCATCTCTAATGATCTTGATCACATTGCTTATATACATGTTCATGATAATGTTTTTACCTGAGCAACAAAAGAAAAAATAAAATATCTGATAGGCTATTCAAAAGCTGTTTTTCATCCTAAGTCTTATTTATTTCACCATTTATATTATTTGGATGAAGAGTTAAAGAGATTTTATTTCATATTGAGATTTAATGCACTTTATTAGCGCCTACCTTATAATTGAAAATATGCTCAAAGCATTATAGATTAACATGTGATATTCATCATTTATATAGTAAAATGTTTATGTACAATGGATGAATTAATTAATCATGACAACAATGTTATTAATGTGATTAATGTTATCAACTTAATACATGATTTGGGTAACAAAACATTTTGAATTTTGGGTTTTCCATGTAACATTTCAACTTGTTTTTCTTCTACTCCATGTAGTGGGTTAGGATAAAATCATGTGCCTTGCCATAAACACAATCAATTCACCCATAAAAGATGAGATAGGCTTATATTTTCTCATCCTTTCAGTATTTAGGGATTTTCTATCATAAGGGTATTTTCATTATGAGCAAGGGTTTCATACACACAACTATGTATTTCACATATTGACCTCAAATTTTGCTTGGCCAATTCTCTCATGAGTTTAATATTCATATCTAAGCCTTCAGGTTTTGAATTTTTTGAAGTGAATTAGTTGAAAATGGTGGGATTTCTTTGATCAGTTTGAAGGATTGATGAATTTGTGCCTGAACAAAGAAATATTTTTGCATGGTGAATTACGAACAAATGGTTGAAAATATGGGGAAACCGACGAAAACCCATTTCCAAAATGGGCCATTTTAATTGAATCTCGAGTGATTTCTTCAAAAAGTGAATATTTTAAAAGATATAATTGATTTTATAGGACGTATTTTTCCAAAAACATCTGTAGCTACCTTTTTTCAGACCCAAAACCAAAAGGGTCAAGTTTTATTCTTAGTTTCAATGAGGAAATCTACGATTTGGGGATTGCAAGTTTCATATATTGAAATCAGAAGTATGATTTATATGTTTATAGATTTTAATTCTAATCTTGAATTATTTGATACTCTCAAGATTGTTCTTGAATTATTCAATTATTTAGACGAAATCTGAACAAACTCACAAATTTCATTTTGAGTTTCCGATCAAACCGTGTTGAATCTCAGAAAAATAAAACATGGATTTTTCTCAAAATGGATAAAATTAGTGAACTCTTGAGGATTTTCCAAAATTGATGCGTAGTTTGCGAGATATCATTGTTCCATTGGAAGACATTTTTTTCAATTTGCGCCCATGCACCAACTGGAGGAAAATTTATGAGTAAATCTTGATTTTGAGATTTTATAATTTGTTTTATCATTATTTGACTTTATTTTTCATGTCGAATCTACAAAATCAATTGGGATTAGTGAAATAAATATCCCTCATATTCAAAATCCTCAAGAAACCCTGCAACATATTACAACAAGTCAGAGCTTGAAATTTGTTTTAAAACACAAATCTGAAATTTTGATTGAAAATCTAAAAATCTCTATAAAATTTCTGAACATGATGATATTCTTCCACCTGTTATATAAGTTTTTGAAATCAGAAATTTTGTTTTCCATGACTCTTCGAATGATAATAATAATAGTATTATAGCATTATGCATGTTTGGTAAGAAAAAAGTGGAATTCAAGAAAAAATATGCTAAGATCAAAAGTTCATTGGAAATTGATTTTTTTTCTTGAATCAATATTTTTGTTTCAAATTTATGAAAATCAGCCTCATAAAATTTCAAGTGTTTAATTTAGATGTTGGTTTGAAAAAAATTGAATTAAATTGTTTTTAATTTATTCAATTTCATTTTTTTTAAGAATTACAAAATTTGAAATTATGTAGTTGTCTCTAATTTTTATTTTTGTTTTTTGTTATTAATTATTTTTTATTTATGATGACATGTGTACAAAGAAGGATTTGGACCAAGAATTGTACATAAATTTCAAGGACAAGAGAAATATTAATATCAAATAGTTACAAAATTATTTTTGAAAAAAAGAAAACTAATTTCTATTTTTTAGGAGTTGGTTCAATTTTTATTTTTAGTTTTAGAATTAAAACAATTTTATGATAACTACTTTTTGGTTTTAGTTTTAGCTAAGATGGGTGTATTTTCTTATAAGAGAAGAAGGAGAAATCCAAAAGGAGGATAGATGTTACAGGTTCTAGATATATGAAACTAGGGGGAAGTAATTCTACAAAGAAAGAAGCACTTGATTACACTTGTGTATTAGAGGGATTATCTTTCTATGGGATTATTGAGGACTGTGTAAGACCAGATTTATTTGAAGCTAATAACAAAATTTTCATTCACTTGCACTACTGTATGATTCACAAATTTGTTGTTACTTCTTTTTGTTAATTCAGTTTTGATTTGAATCTTTAATTTCGTAAAGCTATCTTTAGAGAGAGAAACATATTTTAAATCACAATTCGATTATAGGTTCATGGAAATTTGATTGTAGTTAGTGATAACTATTTATCATTTAATTATAATCTTTCTTTGTTTTAATTACTATTGCACTAAAAGAACTATTTCATCAATATGATAGTAGATTTTACATTGAATCTATTTTATTGAATTTAAGTATATGTTTTCGTTGACTTAGGTAACTATTTATTTAAGTCAATACATCCATATTCGCGTAAATAACTTGCAAATCATATGAACTATTTCTATGATTTGCAAGTGAATCTTAATCTTGAATTCAATATCAATCCTCTTTTTCTTTATCATTCTACTCTTGGTTTGGATGAGATCTGTATTTTGTCCTAATCAAGATAGGATAGATTATATTTTTTTTTGTCACTTGCATCATAGATTAAAGCTACATTTGTATTTAGTCCATAAGGTTTCCTTTCGTAGGAGAGAAATCTAGTGTGGTGTAGTCGAGCCCTTTTTTCAACCTTAGGATTTCTTTCTTGAAAGCATGTCACAAGAGAGTGATCCATTTCTTTTTATTTGTTGATAAAATAAGTAACATTATACATTAGCAGATAGAAAGTTGTATATATATATATATATTTGCAAGTAATCCCTTACCCTCTTAAGGTCCGATAGACCAATTCGGTCTCAATGGACGTTAATCATCATCATCATCATAACAAATGTTATATAAGCTTTTGAATGAGATTCCATTGTGGCATATATATATATATATATATATATATATATATATATATATATATATATATATATATTAAAATTAGCTTAGAACTTAGGTTAGGAAACGAGTAACTAGAGAGCCATAGAGCCAGTCAGAATCACCATTTCAATGGAAAAGGGTCTAATTGGGACCCTGAGTGGGTGATATCCCCAATGTTGAATATGGTCATATTTGACCATCAACAAGTTTGACTCAAATTTCAAGTGCAGACACTCGTTGGATGCAGAATTAAATTCTAAATCCAACAATTACCCACACCGAAAGAAACACTTTTTTTTCCATGTATTTCTAGTTTATCTCACAATGGGTCTATTAAAAACATGCAATTCAGGTACTCATTGGATATGGAATTTAATTTTTCATCCAATGAGTGCCTACACTTAAAAATTGAGTAAGCCTATAAGGAGATAAGTCGAAAATGTGATATTTAAAAAAATAGTTTCCTTTCTTTCCCTTGAAAAATTCATAACTCTTATTTTATATTTTAAATATTATTTTATTATTTTCCTTAGAAAGCCCATTTTAGAAATCATAATTTATCTAATGAGCTAATTGGGATAATTGAAGAGAATGCAAAAAAATGCTTGAAGAGATGATGGATTTTTCCCATACACCAAAAAAAGGAAGTACCTAGAGCAACCTTAAGAGTAACTTGATTTGTCCATAGAGCATTAAGAAGAGCATTATTCTAGTTCCGATGATGGTCAACTACAATAATTTTTAGAATTTGAATGAAGTTTTTATTGGTGGACTTAGCTACTCCATTCCCCTATGGATAGAATCATTTCTTTATAAAATGCATATTCAATCATTTTTTAATGAGAAGAATAAGATGCATTATCAAACACTAGAACAAAAGGAAAACCAAACCTAGTTATGAGGTGTTGTTCCAAACATTGTATGATTGCACTTTCATTCACCTAGGTCAAAGGAATGAATTCTTTCCATATGATGAAATAATTCATTGTTATTAAAATGTATGTGTGTTGCTTGCAAGAGTTAGGATTGTTTTCACTAACAAGTACCCACACCGAAAGAAACACTTTTTTTCCATGTATTTCTAGTTTATCTCATAGTGGGTCTATTAAAAACATGCAATTCAGGTACTCATTGGATATGGAATTTAATTTTTCATCCAACGAGTGCCTACACTTAAAATTTGAGTAAGCCTATAAGGATATAAGTCGAAAATGTGATATTTAAAAAAAATGGTTTCCTTTCTTTCCCTTGGAAAATTCATAACTCTTATTTTATATTTTAAATATTATTTTATTATTTTCCTTAGAAAGATCATTTTAGAACTCATAATTTCTCTAATGAGCTAATTGGGATAATTGAAGAGAATGCAAAAAAATGCTTGAAGAAATGATGGATTTTTCCCATACACCAAAAAAAGGAAGTACCTAGAGCAACCTTCAGAGTAACTTGATCTGTCCATAAAGCATTACTCCATTCCCCTATGGATAGAATCATTTCTTTATAAAAGGCATATTCAATCACTTTTTAATGAGAAGAATAAGATGTATTATCAAACACTAGAACAAAAGGAAAACCAAACCTAGTTATGAGGTGTTGTTCCAAACATTGTATGATTGCACTTTCATTCACCTAGGTCAAAGGAATGGATTCTTTCCATATGATGAAATAATTCATTGTTGTTAAAATGTATGTGTGTTGCTTGCAAGAGTTAGGATTGATTTCACTAACAATGTATAATCCCCATTGATAGAAAGGTGTATCAATTGTCACTAGATGCAAAGGAATAACATGTTTTTTTGTCCTTTTCAACACACAATTGATAGACCTTACAATTTTTTGTATAAGAGTGGGCATATTTGAAAAGTGAAGGCCAATTATAACCAATTTTGAGTATATTATGGCTTATGGTTTCTCCTAAGAAGTGTCCACTAGTTGGCCTATCTTGTAGGTCTTTTAGGACTTTTTCAATCATCAATTTCCAGGCATCTTAGTAATATTCCATCGTATTTTTTTTAGGAATAGAACACCATTAATCAATTGATATTGAATGGATTTTAATCTCAAAGCTCTTCTTTTATTTAAATCTGTGTAAGTGGGACTTGATCCATGTTGCAAGTGATATTTCATTTCATAATACCATGAATCAATATTGGATGGAATATACATGAATTCATTTCTCTAGACAACAAACTCATTATCCAAACCTTCTTCCTCTTTCTAAAAATGATATTGAGCTTCAACAAGAACTTTACAAAGACCTTTCCCTTTAAAAATGGTTGCAGGTTTAATCTCATTATCATACTACTAGCTTGTTGTTATCCAATTGCCTCTTATTTCCTCAAGTTCTTTATGTACCAACAATGATCCTACAACTAGGTGAGGTACAATGACTTTAGTGTGGTTCTTAAGGATATAGGATATACATTTTCTTACAACCTTGACCACAACATAAGATTACTCGTCAATAGTAGGGTAGTTTAGTTCGTCTTCTTATAACCTTGTACTCATCAAAGAAATGGAAGATTTGTTGTCATTATGATCTTTATGAGTAAGCACAACAATGAGCAAGCGATATGAATAATAATAATAATAATAATATATATATATATATATATATATATATATAAATCATTTTCAAAATCAAGGTCGTATAAAGCTAGGGCCATGGTAATAACACATTTTATTTTCTCACTTGAATTGTGTATCATTTCAAATCAATTTCTACAAAGGTTTAACAATTTCAACAAAATTATAAACACATCTTCTTACAAAATTAATTTTTCCTAAAAAAGTTTGCATTAATTTTTGAGGATAGAGGGCACTGAGAAACAACTTTGGTCATTTAGATATCACATGCCCAAGTAATTTTCCTTTAAATACTCTTTTTAGGAGGTTCAATGAAATACCATACCTCCTGCATCTTTCAAAAATTTGTTCAAGATGTTGTAAGTGATTTGAGAATTTCTTAGAATAAATAATGACATCATCTAAATAAACTACTACACTCTTATTAATCAAACCTTTGAATTCAATGTCCATAGATCTATGGAAAGTGTCACTTTCATTCATGAGACCAAAAGCCATTATCTTCTAAGTGAATGTTCCTCACTTGGTTTATAAAGTGGTTTTCAATCTATATTGTTTAGATACCAAAACTTGTTTATATTTACAAAACCCATCTAACAAATAAAACATTTCAGAATAAAATATTAGTTGCAATATTTGTTCCATGGAAGGGACCAGATAATTGTCTTTTTACATATGCCTAATTTAAATTTATGAAATCCACACATATTCTTATGTCCCCACTTTTCTTACAAACAAGGACTATGATATCCACCCAAGCAGGAAAACATTGAAAATGATTTTAGCATCAAACAAGTTTTTAAATTCTTTTTGTGGTAATGGTTTTGAAGTAGAATGCATCTTTCAAAGTTTATGTTGAAAAGGCTTGGATTCCTTTTTTATTGGGATGGTGTGTTGAATTATTCTTGTGTCATATGTTTTCAAATCATAAGATTCCCAAGAAAACATGTCCTTGCACTATTTATAAAGTTTAATGTATGCATGTCTTTTATAGTTAGTGTAGCATAGGCCAAGTTTTGCATTTTTAGAATCTTGATCAGATCTTAAATTGATCACTTCATATTGCATAGATGAATTGTGTGTCTTAACACTTGTTGGATTCTTGAATCTGTCTTGCAGATCAAATGTTTTTCCCATGTGACCACATATCTATGTATGGTGTTGGATTTTAAGTTAATGATTTTACTTTGAGGGTATTCCAAGACTTTTTTATGCTCTTCATCATCTATGGTATCTTTTTGGAAAGTTTCCTCACAAGTTAGGAAGTCAATGATCTATTGATCATCATTGAAAACCCCCATCTTGTGATGTTGTCTGGGATGGAAGGCATGAAAATAAGTTCAATAGAAAAATTATGAGTAATAACCCTATTTGGAGGACTCGAATAAAAATCAACATTAGTTGAAGTGTTTTCTTCTATATTTCTACTTTGTGGAATAAAAATAATATTAAATGCTTCAAATTTGTCAATTAAATTCCATACCTCTTGTTGGTAGTTTCTCAAATGAGGCAAATGATAATGAATTAGGTTTTTTACTTGCCTTGCTATGATATCTATATCACCTAAGACTTGAATGCATCTGTCATATGCATCTATCTTGCGAAATGTATATCTATGATGTGATGGAATGCTTCTAGTAATAAATATATGATAGTTCCTATCCATTCTATGTCTATTATGTATGAGTTGATTATGTGCATGTATAGTTTTAATTCTTAGTCCTAATATTTTATCAAACATGAGTTACATGAATGCCAACTTTTGTGACTTTTCACGTGTTTAAACCTTCATCCCTGTCACAAGACCTTATGGTCTATGTGATCCTCTCTACATCTCGGGTGAGACCTTCTTTGGCCTTGGTCGAGGATTGATATGTCGGTGCTTTGGGGTTTTTGTTGGACAACTCTAGACAAACCCTAGATATAAAATCCCCAATGTTAAGAAGGATGCACACAAGCGTGGATCAAAACACCCAGCAAATGAATCATATAATCCATCCCTCATTCACCTCTTGCCGCAATCACAACTTGATTTAAAGAAAGATGAGAAAATCTTACTCAAATTGTCCGCCTTCATAACTTACATCATTTGGATTGAGGATGAGCCAAATAATAATGGTGGGGGCATGTTGGCACCCAAAGTTTTGGGTTCAATTTTACCCATGCACACAAACGAAGTTGTGCATGCTCATTCCATAGTTTTATGCGTGCCTAAGGAAATGAACGAGGAATGACTTAGAGTGTATGATGGACGAAGTTTTGTTAGTTGCATGTTAAGCTTAAATACTACCAAGTGTGCATTAGTCTAAGTTTTGTTAGTTGTGTCGAAAACCAAGAAGATGCTCACTAGAATCAAGAAAGGAATTATCGGGAAATATCCTCGAATGATTACTTCAAGTAGTATACGAGGACGTGGGATGACCAGAGGACGAGCTGGACAAGTAGTTGAGATTTCCATTGACACATAGAGTCTACGTGGAGCACCGTCAGACAACAGAAGCATGCGAGACAGTTTTTTCTGACAAACGAGTGGAGCAGAGCAGAAAGAAAGAATGCCCCCCCGATAGAGAAAGCTATAAAAGGAAGCATTGATATCATAAATAGGGATAGCTAGTTAGACTAATGAGATATTGAGGAAAATAGATTCATCGAGTCTTCAATATCGATCTTGCTCAGAGCTTGTTGTAATGTTGTAATTCTTTGAATATATTTATATGTTTGTGTATATCTGAGTGTTGAGCAAAGGAACATTTCACAAAATGTTGTAATTTTGAGGATTTATATGGAAAATATATGAAGTTCTATGGTTGTCATATGTATCTTTCATGCACAATGTATATCTCTGTTGTGATGGAATGGGTCTAGTAATAAATATGTGATAGTTCTGATCCATTCTGTGTCTATCATGTATGAGTTGAATATGTGTGTGTATTGTTTTAATGCTTAGTCTTAATAATATGTCATATATGAGATGCATGGATGCCAATCTTGATGACTGCTTGTGTGTTTATCTTTCATCCCCGTCACAAGACCTTATGGTCCATGTGATCCTCTCTGCATCTCGGGTGAGACTTTCCTTGGCCTTGGCCCAGGATTGATATGTCGGTGCTCTGGGGTTTTTGTTGGACAACTCTGGACGAAACTTGGGTCTAAAATCCCTAGCGTTAAGAATTATGTACCCAAGCGTGGATCAAAATGTCCAAAAATTACCTTATTTAATAAAGAAACATGGAAGTCTGGATGTACACGTGAAGATGGAGGCAATTGCAATTTGTAAGCCATACATCCAATCCTTTGCAACACCTTATAGGGGCCATAATATTTGGGTGTTAATTTAGCACCCTTATTTTTTTGCTTGAGGGACATATGTTTATATGGTTGTAGCCTCAGAAATACACAATCCCCTAATTCAAATTCCCTTTCATTGAGATGTTGATCTGCTTGTTTCATCCTATTTTGTGCTTGTTATCCCTGATTTCTAGGGATAACTAGGAGATCATGTCTCGAGGGGGGGGGGGGGGGGGTGGGGGTGTGGGGGGTTTCTTCAAGGATGGGGGAAAGTTAGAAAAGAGAGAGAATGGGTTCGATGGGGAGGATCCAAATTATTGTCAAGATGAGGTGAGGTATGGAATGGACCTATAAGAGTAAAGGAGAAAAGAGTTGAGAGGTACACAAGAAGAGTTGAGGTAGGATGAAGAGTGGAAGAGAAAGGTGGAAAAGAGTTAGCAAGGGGTTTGATACAAGGGTTCAGGTCCAAGATGAAGAGAAAATAAACTGCACCAAGTGGTAGTGTGGGATTGCATGTTTTTCTAGAGTGGAGCAAAAACGAGGATAGACACATGAAGAGGCATGGCATAGAGGAGTTGGAGTCTAGTAGGGATACTAGTACAGACCTAGGTGATGAAGTCCATACCCCTTGGATGTTATGGAGTTCCACAACCTTAGAAGGAGATGAAACATAGAGTAGTGGTGCATTGATAAAAATAGAGGATGGCACATGAAGTAGTAGTGTGTTGTTTATAGAGAGAGATTATGCACAGGGTGGAAATGTGTAGATAGGACTGGGAGATGAAGTGCAGATTTGTAGTGCTTGGATTGGCCTAGAATAAGGAGTGCACATTTGTGGTGCGTAGTCAAGACAGGAAGATAGGGCGTATAATGTTGGTGTGTTAGAAAAATAGGAAGATGGAGGCTCTCCTAGTGCAGAGGGAGATGAATTGATAGTAGTAGATGTTCTTGCACCACTACAACTAGATAAATCTCTAGCTCACGTCGTGAGAAGTTTTAGATGAGGATGGATTTACCCCCCCCTTTGTAAAAACTCCCTTGCACATTTTCAATCAGGAAGGAAACACAAAATATAGTGAAGATATTGGAGTTGATGAAAGAGAATAAGAAGAGACAAGTGACAAGATGA
>CBVK0102219670.1:0-11809 GCA_900067695.1 Picea abies
GAAGAAGAAGGTGAAGTCAACAATAATTTACCCCAAGAGATAGTGGTGTGAAAAAGTCTAGCCAATAGTAGTCAAAGAAGAAGAACTAGCTCAAGTTAGAACATGGTGAAGAAAGAAAGTACACCGAGGTTTCCCATGTTTCATGGAATGGGTAAGGATGATGTAGAGCAACATTGGTTTACTTGTGAAGCAATTTGGTTTGTAAAGATAATTATAGATGAAGCAGCTAAAATCATGCAACTAGAGACCACGTTCAGGGATAGATCCCTGTTGTGGAACATTAAATATAAGGCTACTACACCAGCAGGACAAGCAAGGTCCCTGGTTGAGATTAAGCAGGAAGTACTTAGGGAGTTTGAGAAGCCTAAGTGAGAATCCCAATGAATTACATAAATCAAGGAGATCAAACAAAAGGAAGGAGAAACCGTCTGGGACTATGACTAGTGATTTAAAATATTATTGGATAAGTTGACGTTCCAAATCCAGGATGTGAATTTAAAAGAATGGTTCATTATGGGGTTACTCCCCCATATATGGGTCCCATTCACCAAGAAAAAGGTGATGACTCAGGCAGAGGTAGTCTAAATCACGATGCACTTGGAATCTACACCTGGAGGCATCGAGACATCGGTCGAGTTGGTGTAGGTTCAATAGGAATTGGAAAACGTAATGATGAAGCCACACGATATGGAAAAGACTAAATTTTTGCATGAGCACATATGGTGTACTACATGTCATTCCATAGGTATCACCGAGACGAGTTCCCGGTCCTTCCAAATTATGTGGCGATAGGCGCCTTGAGTCCCTTTCCATCTGGACAGTCATAATGGTGTGAGATATAAATATAGTGGGGCCATGTGCCACCCCACTATCCCACATTGTAGAAATACTAGATGATGACTCACACTCCGTTTTGTGAGTTTTTTAAATCCGTCGTACATGATGTCAATAGTTTCCATTCCCTCTAGTTAATGCAAGATAACACTTGTGATGCATTCTAGGTACAAGAGGAGTAAAAGGGTAGTGAGCGTGGTGGAATAGACAGAGGTGGATACCAAGGAGAAACCCAAGGAGGATATGGGCGAGGTCATGACTATAGATATGGAAGAGGAGGAGGTAGACCCCCACATGTTTTAATTGTGGTGATATTGGACATGTATCATGATTTTTCACTAAGTCGTGCATGCTTTGAGACTATTGTTATAGTCCTGAACATGTAACCGAGGATTATCCCAACTTACTGAAGAAGTGGGAGGATAAGAAGACCAATTGTAACATGGTGCATGCCGATCCATGTAAAAACAAGAAGAAGAACAAGGAGGCTGATATCTGGGTAGTAACCCATGGAGGAGAGAATATAGGGGAAGAATTTGATCATGGTGAAGGCTTGGGTCAAAAATTAGATGGAAATATCAGAAAGGTACCCCAACCCCCTCCAAAATTAGATGCTGCACAACAAAAGAAGTTTTCACGTGACACGCAGAGATCACTTGAAGATAAAAGAGTGCACGGGGAGCTACAATGTGCAACTGAAAGGTCTCTTGAAGAGGAACAGATCTAGGAGGAAGTGCAGAGGGATACACAAAGTTCACTAGAAGAATCTTGGATCTGTTAAGAGGTGCATTGGGTGACGCAGAGGTCACTGGATGAAGCTCACGCATGTGAATAATTGCATGGGATGACTTAAAAATATTTGGAGTAGACTCACGTGTGCAAAAAAATACAATGCGTGACCCAAATATAGATCGAGGAAGAACAACAAAATAATACACTATGACACATTGAGAAAAAATCATATGAAGAACAAAGCCAAGAGGATTTGCAGCACACAATGCATGCAGAATCCTTGTGCAACCTAGGTCGCATGGTAGAGGCTGAAGATCAAGTCAATACATTCTTACACTGTTGTTTGTGATTTCTTAAAGATCCAAAAGCAACAAGTAAGTTGACCTAGATGTTAGCTACTTGCATGAAATAACAAGGAGAGGAGACCACCATCTCTGCTCCACTGCCAGAGAGGGATGTATGTCAGGTTAGAAAGAAAAATCACACTGGCCAAGAATTCAAGATGGGAGCAGAGCTTGGTGGGTAAGACATGAATAATTCAATATGAGAGAAGAACTTGCTGGGTAAGACATGGATGGAGTTATGTTGGATATGGGATCTGACATGAAAATTTTACCCAAGAAATCTTGGGAAGTGATGGGTAATCCTAATTTGGTCTGGTCTCTCATCCAACTTCTATTGGCCAATAAATACAAGATATACCCCATAGGTTGTATGGAGCAAGTATAAGAAAACATCGAATGAGTGAAAACAAAGGTTGACTTCAAAATCATCAAGATCCTGGATGAGTTTGATCCATATCCTGAATTATTGGGGATTTAATGGACCTTTGACAATAATGCAATGTTAAATTTGAAGAAGAGGAAAATTTCCTTTGAAATTGACACCATGTGCGTGGTCGTGCCACTAGATCCATATGAGGGTGACCACTACAATGAGCCCATGGATGAGGATGTGAAAATATCGATCATTGAAAATATTTACAAAATAATGGGGCGCATGGAGGACTACATCAACCCCATCGCAGATGGTGAATTAAGCTGGAGGAGTGTCAAGTATTATGAAACAGATTTTGAAGATTCCATAGAGAGGTGTCTGAATCAGTTATACAAAGTCTCAATGAGGAGGTGCAGGAGGTGCACACATATATCTGCAAAAGAGTGCATGGAATAATTTGGATCCTATTGGTATGATGGGTCAGAGATGGTGGACACATTTATTTCATGGATAGAACACATTCTCGAGTACTAGAGGCCTCACACACTTGACTCAGTACTGATAGGGATTCCTGCATGCTAGTGGGATGCACATAAAGGGTCATATCATGAATGGGTATCTATTGAAGCATCCATGCATGAAATCTTTTGACCAGATGTTGACATTCATCAATACACATGTTCCTGTGAAAGGAATTGGATCGCAAAGAAGAGGCACAATGCCCATGGTCACTATATGAATGATCACCACTAACTTCCTAACAAGCACCCTATTTCCTCTATTCCCCAATTTTACATTGGAAAATGTAGATGGTCCTCAATATCTCGCAATGACCTATTCCCTGCAAATATGTTCTACAACCCCATTGACTATACACATGAATCTAACAAAACTATAGAAGAAATGGTTAGACAATGGATCCTACCAGAGCTTGCTGTGCCTAATATTCTACCTCCCACATGAACACTAACTGACCGTGCTTGGACAAGGGTACGTGACGACCCACTTGGGGTCACTCTATCCCTTTAAGCCATTAATCAATTCCAGTCAGGGTGCATCGAACCATTCACCACACCGTAGGGGAGTACACTCACACATGGAATCTACCACCTACATCTTTATTCATTTCGAGGATATAGTGGCAACCAAAGATTAATGATTTCAATGGTCGAGGTGACAAGTAATCCTCACACATTGACTACATATAATTATGGGAATGATAACTCATTAATACCACTTCTAAGGGGATGATTTCCTTGATTCAGAATAAAAAGGAAGTTACTTCTAGGACTCAATGTCCAACTCAACATTAATGCGAGTATGATAGAACAACCTCTAGCATTTCGAATCCAATGGCTGGATGGGGATAGAGTACTGGATTCCTCAACAAAAATATGGAATAATGACTTCAGATGTGTGAAAAAACAAGTGTCACTACGACTCCATTTGATTTTCTTTTTACCTAACTCACATTCCACTTCCTCCCCATTTATTCTTGCTGCACATAATCCTCCACCAATGTTGCCACACAGACCGTCTCCACCTCCATTCCAGTCTGCTGACAGATTCCATCCTCCTTAAACACCATTTCTGCAATGGCTTCATCTGGCCAAGCTAAAGCTCGAACAAAGTCTAAGGCCATGAAAGAGATGTCGCTTTCTAATTTCTATAGCGGAAAAACCCCCCTACGAACTATACTAGGGTTCAACGTGTAGGCAGAGATGACCGTCTAAAGTCTCCTACTTTTTATCACTACCCCGACTATACCCCACATACATGCATGAAATACAAGTTAAAAGGATCTAGTAAGCCTACTTTAAACTCCATGTCCTGTGTCGATCCTTTTGCGTCTGGTTTCTCCTTGACTACAAGTCTCCTCCCAAGGCTGACCTGCATTCATAGAAAGACAAACAAGAAACTACAAACATGTATCTCATATATGTGTTAGTGGATTAGATGTCATAATAAAATGTAAATCAAACATAAATATTGAACACATCATGTGGCGGGACAGAAAAAGTACTTCTTTATATTAATCTCACAAAGTCACTTACAAAAACTACCCAATAGCCTGTAATCTCAATGAATTCCTTGCAACTTTTTATTTTTTGCAAATTTTGTGAGAATGCGCGGGTTGTAATGGTGCAGCTAGAGTACGTACGCTGGTAGTAGTGGTGCAACTAGCGTACATATGTGGGAAGTAGTGGTGCAGGGCGGGTACATCTTCAAAAATAGTGTTTTTAAGAAGAGTCATTTAGTGTTGGCTTGGACAAAATAGTAAGTAAGATTGCCTGATGCCAGGTATGCATGTATGGTGCAATTTAGGGTTATAACATTGATCCCGTACTTCCTTGTGCAGTCCTAATTGAATACCTTCCATTCAAAAAAGTACCCCTCAAGTGAGTCGATTATAATGTATGCGACTCCCACCCATTTCCTAAACTTGAGATCGACCAATGCACATAGGTAGTCAGGTGAGATGATGGCATGGAGAAAATAGTCATACAAGAATAGGCACGACCCTTGAAGTGATCTATGATCCTATCCATTCTTAAATTTCCACACTTTGTTCATGACGAGGCTGTGAGGTAATGTATTCAGTTCCTCCTCACCAGAATACAAGGGGGATACCTTTGGTTGGACCGGTCGTACCTCATCGACCAAGCCATTATACACAGGGTCTTTGGTTTACTCAATTACAATGAAAATACAACAAACACTCTTAAATCCAATGATGTGCCATTGGAGGAGGTGTATTCTATATAAGACACTCAAAGAGGAAAACATGACGTTCTCTTCCTTGCCATAAATTATTCACCAGTCCATTTTGCAACTCATATGATTGCATGCAAGCTTATTCAAAAATTCCAAAAGGAATAATTTCCAATTGGGGTCGTTTTGATGACTGAGCATTGCATTGGTGGGAATCAAATGGCTTGGGCCACTTACCTCTTTAAAGAATTTGTTGCAAACTTCCTCAACACTTAGGATTAGGGTAAGGATTTTCATTACAGTTGCGTCCTTTTACTATTGGGCATGGAGCTCTAGAAGCCACCCCCAGGCTTTGAAATCGATATGGCGACTACCCCCTCTATCACCCCTTGATTCTCACTGCTCCAAGATTCTAAAGAGGTAGAGGGATATGCCTCCATTTCTAAATAATTCAAGAAATGGTACACCCAAATAATCAATGCATCTACCGAGCACATCCGCATCCCATCCCACATGTTCAACATGTATGAGAATCATATTCTTTTTACATGTAACTTCCATAATGTGGTCATATTTACTCATGCATATACAAGAAATTCCATAGCTATAATTTCCTTTTTTATTACGGAAAAATATATTATCACGGGGTCAAATAGTGGCCAGCCCAAGACCATCCTCCCTTCTCAGAGATACAATATGAATTTGACATCCTGTCAAAGAATTATCAGGACCAGACCAATATCAAAATGACGACTGATAAGGAAGTAACAACGACCATGAATACAAAATATTCCCACTCCTCACCTTCTCTAAACACGAGTGGGTCTAATATGAACAATGTCGAAACCAAAAAGAGAAAGTCGGTATCCCATGCTCATACCCCATCTTGGATAAACATTGACTTAGGGTCCGACCATGATCCTTCACCTCCACCACAACCTATCCCAATTGTAGAAGAAGCCACCTTGGCTTAGTATCTATCCAGAACTTGCTATGGGGCTAGTAAACATCGATGCATAGCATTCCATAAATACACTAAGGAGGGTTCTCCCACTCAAACATGGCAGGCTGCAAAATAGATGGAAGAAATTTATGTGCAATTTTCCAAACATCAACTCTCACACAATGACATGATCATGAAGATGCATATTCTGGGACAACAATTTGCTTTTCCATATTTCCTAGAATTTCCATATTCATCCAATCCAAGCATCGAGGTTCTGGGAGCCAATCTTCATTGAGTGACCAGTGTCTATCCACTCACGTTCATCCTATCAGTCTCAGCCATAAGCAAGATAGACTTGTCCCAGTTGCATACAAAATACATCCCACACTTTATCCCTTCCTTGGTCCATGAGCTTGGGGAATGACAACAATCCCTTCACCATGAAATCACCCAGTTATGTATAATCTATGAACAAGATAATTCGAGTTATGATGCCACATGATCCCACTTACAAAGGGAATCCCACACAAGTTAGGAACTGGAAGAGACCTGAAAGACTTTGCAGGATCTACACATGGATGAAGTAGCTACACATGCAGAAACATAGGGCGAATATACATTCGTTCTCAATGCCCAGACCAAACTGATCACCACTCTCAATGAAGCATACTCCCGGGTCTCCCCATTGACATCAATGCAATCATATATTCCAACTTTAAAGAAAATGAAATCGATCGCTGAGCACACTCTAGCTCTGTAGTCACATAATTGTAAACTTTGAGACCAAATGCAACATATAACGTTATAAGAGACCACCCTATAACAACAAATTTCTCAGGTGATAATTGTCATTCAAGAGATTTGAGACCATGCCCAAGGTTTCTTCGAGCTAGTCACTCATAGCTTCAATTTGTGTGATTAATTACAGATCCCTTTGGAGCTCATGAATCTCTATGATCATACTCACACAGTAGAGGCTGAGGTTGCATAGAAAAAATGGGAAATGGGTTCATTACCCCCAAAAGAGCACACCACTTCAATGCATGTCGTTTCCACATGAACAAAAGAGATCACTTCAATTAGGGTTGATCAAAAAAATATGAAAGAGTTGATCACTTCGATGGAAAAAAGGCTATGGACTGGTATACTCATCTCTCAAACATACAAGTTGTTGTGGGCCCTCTCATGGAGTGACTTAACATCATATATTTAATAAATCTTTGGGCCGCAACCATTGATGCTGAGGAAACTATTCAACTTTCTAATGATATCCAATGCCAACTCCTTGAGCCCGAATGATAGTATAAGGACTTTATGGAGGAAGAAAAACACACTATATCATCCACCATGGCATTCTTTCCCTATTGTTATTGGATCAAGGATGATCTAGATAATAGTGGTGGGGGCTTGTTGGCACCCAAAGTTTTGAATTCACTTTTTTACACACACAAATGAATTAGTATGCACTCATTCCATAATTTTGTGTGCGCCTAAGGAAATGCATGAGGAATGACATAGAATGCACACCGAACCGAGTTTTTTCAGTTGCGTGCCAAGATTAAAGAGTACCAAGTATGTGCTAGTCCAATTTTTGTCATTTGTGCCGAAAAACAAGAAGATTCCCACCGGAATCAAGAAAGGAATCATCTGTGAATCTCACCAAATGATTACTACCAACAACATACAAAGAGGTGGGACGACTGGAGAATGTGATGGACATGCAGTGAATATTTCCCGTGATGTAGGAAGTATACGTGGAGTGTTGCAAAGCACTATAAGCATGTGAGGTAGTTTTATCAGAAAAATGAGTGGAACAGAGAAGAAATAGACAATGCTCCCCAACAAAGAAAGTTATAAAAGGGAGCTCTAACATTAGAAATAAAGTTAGAGTTTTTGAGTTGGCTTAGCGAGATAGATGGTGAGAATAATGAGACATTGAGAACATTGAGTCTTCAGTATCAATCTCACTCTGAGCCTGTTGTATTGTTGCAATGCTTTGAATATAGTTCTGTGTCTATTATATGTCTAATTTTTTAGCAAGGGCGCATTGGGAAACATGTTGTAATTCTGAGGTTTTATATAGAAAAGATATGAAGTTCTATGGATTTCATATGTATCTGTCCTGCACAATGTATATCTATAATGTGATGGAATGCTTCCAATAATAAATATATGATAGTTATGTTCCATTCTATGTCTGTTACATATGAGTTGAGTATGTGTGTGTATAGTTTTAATTCCTATTCCTAATAGTTTATCAGACATGAGTTACATGGATTCCAATTGTCGTGACGTTTCGTGTGTTAAAACCTTCATCCTTGTCACAATACCTTATGGTCTCTATGATCCTCTTAGCATCTCAGGTGAGACCTTCCTTGGCCTTGGATGAGGATTGATATGTTAGTGCTTTGGAGTTTTTGTTGTACAACTTTGGACGAACCCTGGGTCTAAAACTCCCCGACGTTAAGAGGGATAGGACACGTGCAAGTGTGGACCAAAATCTCCCAAATTTTTTATCTACTTTATGGTATATGTGGCAAACCGTAGCTATTGATACAAGTTTTCATATGGTAGTTATGGTGAAATGATATTTTTGATATGCATTGATATGACGCATGTCCCTCCTGCATACTTGACATTCATAAAATCTTTTGGTTGGTTTTTGTTGCTATTATAGAGTGACGTGGCAAAGGTTTTGATGGAATATGGATTTTGGTTAATGTGAATCCACCCATGAAAAAGGTTTTGATGGAATATGGATTTTGGTTAATGTGAATCCACCCATGAATTCAATTCGCAAGGATGTAGGCATTAACCCACCATTCTACATATACTACCCTCAGTTTTGAAGTTGGACATATCATTTTTATAGTTATTGAAAGAGGTTGCAGTTCGAACCCGGTAAGAGAGATTGAACCTGGTAAGAGAGATCGACCCTGGTAGTTTTGGTAATGGTCTGAACCTCTCTTGATCGGTATTTGAAGTGTTTGGACCTAGGTATACTTGACATTCATACAATATTTTGGTTGGTTTTTGTTGTTATTATAGAGTGACGTGGAAAAGGTTTTGATGGAATATGGATTTTGGTTAATGTGAATCCACCCATGAACACCATTCTACATATACTACCCTCAGTTTTGAAGTTGGACATATCATTTTATAGTTATTGAAAGAGGTTGCAGTTCGAACCTGGTAAGAGAGATTGAACCTAGTAAGAGAGATCGACCTTGGTAGTTTTGGTAATGGTCTTAACCTCTCTTGATCAGTATTTGAAGTGCTTGGACCTAGGTATGCAACCGTTAGTTTGTTTTCACATCAAATGCATTTGTTTTGCAGCTATAATTTATGATGGATTTGTTTGGACAAGTTTTTAGTGTTCTCTTCTTGTCATACTTTCCCATTATAATTGTCAAAATGGATTTTTGTTTACCCTCTCACTATAATTTATGATGGATTTGTTTGGACAAGTTTTTAGTGTTCTCTTCTTGTCATACTTTCCCATTATAATTGTCAAAATGGATTTTTGTTTACCCTCTCAAGAAAAATCTCAAAAATTACACTTTTCTCCCTCCATGCACTCATTTTTCCATCTTTCTCTCTAGAAATTATTAGTCTGGTTCATTTTGGAAAATAACCTACTTAAGTGGCAGCCTGGGTTTGAATTGTCTTGGTATTGTTTCATGTTCATGGTTTGGAAATAAAGATTCTGGTTAAATAATCATGTCTCTCTCATCTATTTTGTTTGATTGGGGATGGGTTGCTAAAGAAACACTAGTAATTTTGGGTCATTTTGCGATGACCATTTTGACGCTCTTGTGATGTTATGTCATGGAGATTGCGATGAATCTTGGTCCCTTCAAACATCGCTTCACATGTCGTGGCAAGTGCGACGAACCTGAGATAATGTCACAAGAGAGATGACCAAAGGAATTCGTTGCAAGCGAGACGACCTTTGGTGCTCATTGCAAGAGAGATGACCTACGGTGATCGTCTCATGAGGGATGACCAATGGTGATAATCACAAGAATGACAACTGAGGATTCACATCGTAAGAGCGACGACTAGAGTAGTTGTTATGACAAATTATTCAAGTATAAGGTATCGTTGATGGTGACCATACATCCTCGCACTTGCAATGAACTATAGTAGTTCTTGTGACAAACTATCAATACTATCGACTATCTCCTTCATCGCAAGAGTGACGAATTTTTGATAGTTGCGACGAACTATCAATACTATTGACAATGCTCTTCTTCGTAAGAGAAACAACCTATCCTAGTTTCTACAACGAACGATTCGTTGCAATAGCGATGAATTATCTATATTTGCGACAAGCTATCAATAATATCGACGATGCTCTTCGTCGCAAGAGAACCAAACTATCCTAGTTTTTACGACGAACAAGTCTTCACAATAGTGATGAATCGTCGATTGTTGCGACAAAATATCTATACTATCAACGATCTTATTCGTCGTAAGAGCGAATTGTTGGACACACTGACCACACTTAGAGGGGGGGTGAATGAGTGTGGGGCCCTTTTTTTAAACTTCCCCTTCACAAAACTCTTTAGTTAGCAATCACCATTTATTCATCACTTATTACTGTCATTTATAACCATTCAAATGTGAACATACATCAACAATAGATAAAAACAACATATATCATCAACAAGTCATCACCACAAGGAACACACTAAACAAAATATGTATGTACAATTTTATTTTTATTACAGACTACAATCCTTGGGTTATCCGCAACAACTGAATAGAGTTACAACTCCACAAGATAAACAACTCTACAATGCAAGACTCAACTTACACAACTCAGTACCAACTGAGAAGAGGCATCAATCCTCAATAGATACCAATATTTCAATAGGTACGTGACCTGTCAGTAGTGCAACATGCATATGTACATGCCTTACCAATAGTACAACTCGTGTATGTACATAGCTTGTCTATACTACAACCTGCGTATGACTTTTGAGTTACTTAGGATTTTCTCTTTATGACAAAATTAGATCCTCTGTAGCCTTCAACCACATTCACTTTTGTCTTTCACTGTCCAATATGAACCATGATCAATCACAACACATCCATACTCTCCAAAGACTTGCTCATGCTCCTCAACCATACAATATGAATGCTACTCAATCATGTATAAGAAACAAGTATACTATGGAAATCATATCAATACTGAAACATTAGAGTGATGCTCACTCCATCAACTAACACAAACCAAATCATAACATCCATACCAAGAATGATTCAAGAATTCACCATACAATATGCAAGAGTATCCATCAAGACAACTATGTAACCATACCATAGTTTATATGGCAGATCTAAGCCCATAGAATGCAGTTTTGAAACTTGCTTCAACCATCAAGAACTTGGCACCATCTCACACTCAAGTCTTCATGAATTCCATCAACTATACGCCCTATGTCTTCCTTCAGCCCACGTATGTACGTGCTCAAGCTCACTGCAGCTCCCATATGTACACTCTCTGGTCCATTGTTGTTTGCGTACTCCTTAAAAAACTAGGGTTTCTGAACTTCCGAAACTTTCACCATCAAGATATTAGACTTATGGAAACTTTGATGCATCCATGAGATCCTCCAACCAATCTCTCTCTCAGAATAGATCTTCAAGATATGCTCAAGAGATTGTTTTCACAAGAGACCCTTGCCTTTTATTTATACTTTCCAAGTAGCTTCCTTATAATCATTTTCTAGGTCACTTTGTCCACATAGCCACTTTGTCCATATAGTCACTTTGTCCAACTTTGCCCAATTTTCCACTTGTCCATGTATCCAATAGTCACTTGACCACTTAACCAATTTTCCTCATTTTAGGGTTAACCTT